>JAFBJT010105751.1:69150-104601 GCA_016785325.1 Chascanopsetta lugubris
TTCGAGTCCCCCCCCCCCCCCCCCCCCCCTCTCTCTCTCCCTCTCTCTCTCTTTCTCAGCATGCTATGGCATCGTCCAGGTGCCCACCGGCCCGTGGTTCTGTCGTAAATGTGAGTCACAGGAGCGGGCAGCGCGCGTGGTGAGTACGCCAACCCCACACAAAACATGACCCGCTCCATCCATCCTCCACCCATCACCTCCATCACCTGTGATACTCTCCCCCCCTCCAGAGGTGTGAGCTGTGTCCCCACAAAGATGGCGCCCTCAAGAGGACAGACAGCGGAGGTGAGTGTCGCCCTCTGACCCCCTTTGACAGTTGTCATTGTCACCCTCTGACGATCCGTCCCCCCGTCCCGTCCCCCCATCAGGCTGGGCCCACGTCGTGTGTGCGCTCTACATTCCCGAGGTGCAGTTTGCCAACGTCCTCACCATGGAGCCCATCATCCTGCAGTACGTCCCTCATGAGAGATACATCAAGGTACTGACACACACAGCTGACCTGAGACGGCGCACACACCGTTGCTTGTACATCAGAGACAGTGCTTATCTGAGAAAGCACATACTGTCTATTCAGGTAAGATCTATGATGATAGACAGACGCACAGACGGGCGGGGAGACAGGCGAGCCGTCCTGGCTGGAGTCCATCGAGCGACACCAACTTTGTTTACGTGGACACTGGTATTCTGATCGTAGCGTGCTTCATGTAAACGGTAATCCTATAAAGCACATTAGGTCATAGTAAAATCAAGCGATTTGCTTGTAATATTAAATATAGTATAAGTGCTGGATACAGGAAGTGCACAAATCATACTGCTGTGTTTGCAGCACTGTGTTGTGTGCCCCACAGAGCCGCCACACTCCAGTGTAACAGATGGCTGTTTGTTACGTTGTTTGGAAATGCAAAATGCTCAACTGATGATTAATGAACCTGGAAATAGCCAATGATTCTAATCAGTGATTTATAAGCAATCATAGCAGAGGCATCTCTACAGGCGTCTTCCTCCACTCTGTCAGTGTATGGGAGAATGTCCTCATGGCTCTGGATGGCACCATGTGACTCACACTATCAAAGTGTCAGAACCACCATCTGTCCTCTATGTGTTTTTGTTCCTTACAGCATGGAGTGCTGCCTCTATCCAGTTTGTCTGATATATGCATGGTCATAATGTCCTGTTTTACAAACAGAAAATCAACTGCTTGACGACACATGGTCGCAAAACTGTCAGAATATTGTCAGTTATAAAAATTGGCCATAATCTGTAAAACATAAACAGGAATGTGTCCGGAGTTATCTCAGGTCTTGAATACATCGGTAGCCTAAGGCTGCGTTCGCATGTCCATTCACATTGTTCAGAGTCAATACAAATCACATCTGACACTTCAGAGTGTTTTGGTAACGGTTAATTAAAACATCAACGAGGAGAAGAATAGCTTGTCCTTTAGCCTCCTGCTGTTTTAGCAGCCAACTTCATTTCCAACTCCATTTCGCAGACACGTTAGTTCAAAGCGACATATTCAGTATCTGAGAGTGGAAAGAGAGGCTGGGAATTGAACCCACAACCTCATGCATTCAAAGCACATGCTTAACCCGATGCATGAAAAAATACCCTTCAAAATAAAAGCTTAGGCCCACTGAAAATGGATCCACGACCCACTCTTGGGCTGCAACCCACCAGTAGAGAACCACTGCTCTAAATGATTTCCTATGTTTAGAAATTGTACATTTGATGTTTTGATCTCTGCATTCAAACGACAGGTTTGGTAGTCGACTCTAAAAAAGAAGCTTTGTTTAAAATGAACTTTTTCTCATCCCCGTCTTGTCAGTCCCACTCATATAGAAATCCATTCTAAAGTGCAACACAGTCATTTCTCCACCAACATCTGCAGCTTCAACAAAGCACAAACGCTTCAGAGACACATGGGAAGTAGCACAACTCATGTTTCCCCCGTAGCGGGGAAAACAGATGAAGTCCACATCTCCTTTTTTTTCCCTCCACCTACACGTTCTGTTCAAACTCAGAGCTACATGTGGCAAGGTCACGCCTACTCTCTGGAGGTTGCCGCAAGTCATTCTGGGAAATGTGGGAGACTTCCAGCTGAAGTAGAAAGAGACGAAGCAGGTGGAGGCCGCCACACAGAAGTACAGTTACCACAGTTGAATACAGAAGACTTCTGTTCCGTACTCAGAAGTACTGAAATACACAGTGATTTTAAAATGAGACACTTCCAGTGGAAGTTGTTGGAGTGAGCAGTGATTAATCACATTCTTTATTTCACTCTAACATTAAAGCATTAGAATGAATTGACTGAATTTTGAATAGAATAGAAGGGAATGGGGGTGGGGGATGACATGCTGATGTGTAAATAAGATAAATAACGTAAGGCTTTGTAGTTTGTTTAATGAAAGAACACAGCGTAGACCTGTTTGAAAGGAAAGATTAAGGTAAATGATGTCTGTTGTGGTCTGGCGCTGTATAGAAAATACAATCAAACAAAATTGACCTGATCTTTGGGGGGGATCCACTACCAATAGAATGGAAGGGGAAACACTGATGCACAATAAGGTGAAATAAAAAGACTCAGATAATGAAAATGACACAGTGGGACAGATGTAACTGCTGACGGGCGAGTTTTGACCCGGAGGCCACCAGCTGTCAATCTCTCCTGAAGTTTCGACAAGGGAATACTAAGAGACAGAGGCACAACCTCAGTACCTGTGGGGCATGTTTTATTATTATTGAATATAAAATGGTACCAGATTTGTCACTGGACTTCCCTCGGCTCCTTTATTAAACACTCAGAAGTGTGAATTAAACACTTCTCAAGATGTGTCCCACATGCAGACAGATGTCTGTGGGGTCGGTGTATATCTTTGGATTCACACCGTCAGTAAAACAAAACGCTAACATCATCTAGGCATCGTTACATTTGGCTCTGGAATGCTTTCATTTTTTTTTATTCATTTATCTGATGACATCAAATGCTATGTAGTGATGGGAACTATCATGCAACCAGAGGGGTGAATTTGAAGTCATGTCCAAAGGGAATGATAAAATCTCTTCTCCCTCTGTGGGTGATAATGAAATCAAGTAGGATGTGGGGTTATTGCTGCAGACTGGCTGATGTAACACATAGACAATGGGACCTGTGTCATGTGGTGTCAGACAGAGAGTGAACATGGCTCTTACTGTGTGTGAAGACGTGCTCACTCATTCACAAATACTTTGGGATATTCCTCCCGGGTTTAACTCCATTCTTATCATGCGTCTTGTAACTGTCTAGTTTCTTCTCCTCTGCACGTTCTTTGATATTTCACAGTGTGTGTATGTGTGTGTGTGTGTGTGTGCGTGCGTGTGTGTGTATAACAGGAGTAACGAATCCACCATGAACCAGAGCAGGCCTTTAAAAGCCATGCACATTACAGAGAAATCAATATCTGACTCAAGGATTCACTGGACTGGGCAGGCAGTCAGTGCTGTGTGCGTGTGCGTGTGTGCATGTGTGTGTGTACATGTGTGTGTGTACATGTGTGTGTGTGTGTGTGTGTGCCTGCATATAAATGTGCACATGTGAGCCTTTGTGTGCCTGGTTTCATATTACTGTGTCAGCTACAGTAAATTGCATGCAGCTTTCCCCCCGTCAGAGCCATTCATCCACATTCTGCTGCCCGAATTCCTAGACAGCGTTTACAATGGCCGGCCAAAACTCGAGAAGCCACTCTTCTTTTCTCTCCGGCTCGGTGTCGGAGCTGTGTCTCTGGCCTTTCATTAACACGGGCCAACGTCCTCTCCGGGGGAAGCGGCGAGCAGCTCGGGACGTGTGGAGTAAGAAGAAGACGGGGGAGAGGGGGAAAGAAAAAGCTGAGAGAGAGAGAGAGAGAGAGAGAGAGCGATAGAGAGAGCGAGTGGGCTGAAGTAAAAAAGGTAAAGAGCCCGCTGTTCCTTTGTCCCGCACCTGTTGCTAGGCCTCTCGTGCCCCCCGCCAGTCTGCCCCACTCGCTGGGGGGAAATCTGAGGGAGAGGCACAAAAGCGGTGTGTGCGTGGAGCGCTGGTGCGTGCTCACGTGTGCGCTTACGGGCATTTTGTGCAGCAGCAGTGAAGCCTGATGCTCACAGGATGTGAGGATCCAGCCTTAAAGGTGCAGTGTGTACGATTTGGTGACACCTAAAGGTGAGGTTGCAGGTTGTATCCATCACCTCACCCTTCCGAGCACGCGAGGGAACCTGTGGTGGACAGGTTGTCAGTTGTCGTTCAAACTCAGAAGGTGTTTGCTACGTCCACTCTGGGCTACTATAAAAACATGGCGGCCCCCGTAGAGAGGGGCCACTCCTCATGTAAATATACATTAATAGGCTCATTTACAGGTAATGGAGAAAAATGGAACATCTACGTGATTATAAATTCATGAAAATGTCAGTTTGTAATTGTTTGACAACATGGCCCAGATCTTACACACTGCACCTTTAAGCTCGAAAATCAACTATTTACAAAGTCTTTCCTGCACGTGATGACTGGTTTGCAGCATCACCCTGTGTGTTCATGAGTATGTGTGTGTGTGTGCAGTACAGTAGGAATTCAGCAGGGAAACGGAGATAAATTAAAAATTTCACCCACGTCAAGACTCAACAAAATACAGCTCCTTCTGGACAAATACGTGACTATTGGCAAATTCTTTGATGTGAACTTTTTTTTTCCCAATATCCCCAAACATGTGGCGAACACCGTGCACAGAGCGCACTGTGTTGTGTGTGTGAAAGGCCCATCTGTTTGTGTTGACATGCAAAACGTCCTAATCATTAACAGTTCAGCTGTGGCCGCACTCGCATGAAGATGCTTTCATCTTTGCAAACACAGTAGTTCAACAGAGGATAAACAATATCTAACCCCTTTAAGAGATGAAATAAAATAAATCTATCCCAAATGATGACTTGTGTGGAAGTTGACAGTTCACGTTGGTGTGGGTGGAAGTGCTCTGGGGGCACTGGTGCAACAATTGAGCTTTTCATAGGATCTTTTTTTTTTCTTTAATAAGCATCGACTCTGTGAACTCTCCTCTTCTTCACCTACTGATTTTGATAAGTGATGTTGTCTCTGTCTCTGTCTCTGTCTCTGTCTCTCTCTCTCTCTCTCTCTCTCTCTCTCTCGCTCTTATTTCCTGTCGTCCTGGACTTTTCGGCGGCGGCACCAGACCTGCTACATCTGTGAGGACCACGGGAGGGAAAGCAAGGCGGCATGTGGAGCCTGCATGACCTGCAACAGACAGGGCTGCAGACAAGCTTTTCATGTCACCTGGTAAGTGTTAAACTTATGTGTGTGTGTGTGTGTTTTGTGATGTTTTGGATCATTTTGGACAGTCATTCCAACCATAAGCAGAGAGTAGCTAGCTTAGATGCATGTGCCTGACCGTATGTGATGAATATTAAAACCAGCAGCCGGGGCAGCTGTGGGACAGGGGTTACACTGGGTCGTCCACAAACCAGAAAGTCGGCGTTTGATCTCAGTCCTCCTCGTTCCACATGTAGAAGTTGAGCAAGATTCCGAACGCCACGCTATCCATTGTTCTCTTCTCTACTGTATGAAGCGTACATTTAGATTACATTTCCTTTTGTTGTGTTTAGGTCCAATTTGTACGATTACGGACGACATATGAAATTATTTTCATGTCCTCTGTCATAAATGAAACAATACCCAGATTGGATTTATGGATGCATAATCTCCTTAATATACAATTTGTTTTCATTACCATGATGTTTACATTAGGAACATTAAGCCACCTTGATTGTACAGTGGCCCAGAGTGTACAAACTCAACACCTTTTAATGGTACCTGATGGACATCAAAGGTTCTCCTACACCAAGTTGCTTTGAAGGGAGGGGAGGGGTAAGGTGAGGGGTATTCAGCTCCAGTATGCAAAGTCACCCTTTGATGCCACTAAATCCCACGCACTCTACCTTTACATTTTCCACATCTCCTCTCTGTGACATTCAAAACATCCCGCTTTAATCATTGATCGAGGATTTCGCCTGACTTGGATGACTTCCAGGTGTGTGTGCGTGCGTGCGTGCGTGCGTGCGTGCGTGCGTGCGTGTTACCCTTGTCATCTTGCTTCCTGTTTGTCCTGACCCTGTGCTGCCCTGTGGTTGTGTGTGCAGTGCTCAGATGGCCGGCCTGCTGTGTGAAGAGGAGGGCCCGGAAGCTGACAATGTGAAATACTGTGGCTACTGCAAGCATCACTACAACAAAATGGTAAAGGTCTCTGACAGAACCCGTCCCTGTCCTGTGAACGCACCATAAGGGTGCAGCACAGCCACTGTAGTGTTTTGGCTACTGCTTTGTTGGTCTTTAGGGCGGGCGCTGTTGCTCCTCCTTTGCATCGCCAGTGGAGTTTGAATCCACAGATGGATGAATGTAGGTCAGGATGACAGTGCAGTTGTGTTGTTCACTGTCTGCCTCAGTGTGAGGCGAGGTGACCCGACAAGAGGCTTTTTTAACATGGGCATAGTGAGACGTCTGTGTCAGAGGGGGTCTCATGACTGAGGGTGCAACACAGATCAGATTACACGTCGTAATCACAGATTGGATTAAACAGCAATCACTACCTCTTCAGCTGCTTTCAACTCCAACACACACTCACATCTGTGAACACTAACGTCTGAATGAGAGCCTCCAGACTTTCTGCTGACTTTGTCCAGCCAGACCCTGAGTGTGGAGTCAGTGGTACGTTTGGAGGTTTTACAGGATTCATTGCATGAGAGTGGGAGCTGAANNNTATATATATATATATATATATATATATATATATATATATATTCAACAGTTTGATAGTACTGCAACCTTTGTCAGTCATTTGGTACCATGCTGCCCAAAATGACTTTTCCCATAGACTTACATTGACACAGTTCTTTTTTTAGGTTCATCATCAACTCAGGACAACTACTCACATATCCCTCATTAGCATTGGTAGAATGAACGGTCATTACAACCACAGGGCTTGAGGATACTAGTGCCTCTGGTACTTCATTGGCCAGTAACAGCTTTTTTTTACCGAAGACCAGGGCCCCACTTCCAACACTGTCAACAGCTCTTCTAATACATCCATGGAAAGCATGACCCATACATGCTGTAAACGTTATATCTTCTCTTTCTGTGTACATTTCTCAATGTTTATGTCGCAATATATGTGACTTTAGTAGTGCAGGTAAGTGAAAGTGCTTTCTCCCGACTCGGCATAAAAGTAAATAAGCATCAGACTATTGCTTTAAATTGTGATGTGATGCAGCTCATGGGGTTTCATTCTCTCATGAGACTAAACTCTTTCTTTTGTTTTGGTTTTCACAGCAAAAGAAGTTGCGCTCTAGTGAGAATACAAGCAGTTCCTTCAGCCATTCCAGGGGGCGCTCCAGCTCCCCCTCACAGGACAAACACCACCACCACAGGCAGAGGAAGGTAAGAATGGAGTCGTCAACGTATCTATGCAATCATTTCTTAAATCTGACTGTAAGTGTGACTGACGTGTGGATGTGGATGCTCCATACGTGTGTGAGTGGGTAAATGCTTTAAGTGCAGTCTGTAAATGCTCTGTCTACAGACCTGACAGGAGCTGACAGGACGTCTAACCCCATGTTAACCTGTATGTGTGTTTTCAGAGTCATAAGGACAAGATGAGGCCTAAAGAGCATCACAAGAAGTCGTCTGAGCTCAGCCTGAGCTCGTCAGTGACGAGCAGCAGCATAGAAAAGGTAAGAGAAGACAGGTTCAATATGAGCAGATACTATGTCAGGTCATTTAGAACCCAGATCAACCTTATGCTGTATTGTTTGGTTATCATTGCATCTGGTCTGATGACAAAAGACACGGTGGAGGAAAACGGCAACAACAACACTACCATGGAGCTCATTGCTGGCTCAGTGACAGTGTTTCCACAGTAACCTGCCACATCATCTGTTCGTCCCCTTAAATCAATAGAAGCTCTGTCACAATACTTTCTTGGCAGAGCTGCAGCTTGAGCCGAACTATGAAATATTGAAATGGCATGATGACCGCACATCATGCCTCAACAACAGTTCAACAACAAAGAACAACAAGGAAGACAGTTGGGCGCCCACCCATATGTTGCATTCTACTGACCATTCACCATTGACTATGGGGCCTCCATCATTTAAAAAAAAACATTTCTGAGAAGAGATCAGACAAGGTGTGACATGTGTTTGTGCAGATCTCCTCCAGTCACCACAGCAGCAAGGACAGCGAGGGGAAGTCCAAGAAGCTGAGCTCACACAGTCACGGTCATCGCAGTAAAAAGTC
Source organism: Chascanopsetta lugubris (assembly GCA_016785325.1). Lineage (NCBI taxonomy): Eukaryota > Metazoa > Chordata > Actinopteri > Pleuronectiformes > Bothidae > Chascanopsetta > Chascanopsetta lugubris. Next base: position 77,456 of record JAFBJT010105751.1, read on the forward strand.
AGGAGGCACCGGCAAGAGCTGCTCCTCCTCGTCCTGCTCCTCCAGTCCCTTCAGTAAGTGTTCAGTGCCGACATGTTGGGACTGTTGTGTGAACCGCTTCACTAGATCCTCATCTCTGTACATGTGTTTCTCTCGGAGGTGGCTCCTTATCGGCTGCGCAGGATTTCCATCAGTTCTCATCGTCATCCCGCCTGGAGCGCGACCCCGACCGAGGAGGCGACGACCACAATGCAGAGGAGCGAAAGGAGCGCCACAGGAGGCCGGCGGTGCGGGAGGACGAGGACGAAGAGGAGGACGAGAAGGAGGACAAGGACGAGGAGGAGGACGAGGAGGAGGAGGACAGTAAATACCACAAGCCACCAGCGCTGACCCCCGCTGACGGCCCCCTGGCGGGATCCCAGGGTCACGACAGGTCAGACAGCAACTCCAGCCCCTTCGAGAACAAGGTCACCATCTCCACCTTCGGCTCCATCATGCGCATCACCTCCTCGTCGGGGCTGAGCAGCAGCAGCAAGATCCGCAAGATCTCCTCCTCGGGGGACTACAAGCCCTCCAAGTCTCTCTGCAAGCCGTCGCAGCTCAGCACGCCGCCCATCCTGGAGGAGGTGGACATGGAGGACAAAGCCACACCCCCGCCGCTGCCCAGGGAGAGGCGGCACCGCGGCAACAAGAAGAGCCGCCACGGGCCCGGGCGCCCCAGGGGCAGCAAGAACCGGGAGAGGAGGGAGGACGATCCGCACCACCACCATCACCACTCGGCACCTCCGCCTCCTCCTCTTCCTCCTCCTCCTCCTCCCCCTCTTCCTCCTCCTCCTCCTCCTCCCCCAGCCTTAACCTCCTCCATCTACCCCAGCCCATCCTCCATCCCACACCCTGTCTTTCCCTCCACGCTACCTCCCACCTCCTCCTCCTCAACTTCCTCCTCCTCTTCTTCGTTCTCCTCCTCCTCCGTCGGCAGTTTTTCCACAGGCCGTGGAAACCCGCTGCTCGGCTCTGGTGAGTCCTCATGAGCGGGTGTGTGCGGTAGCCCTCTAGCTTCCTGTTGTGTGCGCATGTAGAAGAAAAAACACCAATTGCACTTGCAGTGTGACACTAGTGTCGCAATCTTTCCATGACACAAGCTCTTCGTCAGCAGCTTGTCTTTTTATCAGCACCTCCACGTGTTGTAGACCAAGCCATTAAACTCAGAGCCGATAAGGAAATGAAGATATTATCTCAAGACTGAGCTTGTAATAGAAATGGTGTGAAAGTTTTAAATACCAAGTAAATCTGTCTCCTCGTATTTAGTCTGTGTGAAGCCGAGATATTGTCCCAGATCGTGGGTTTAGTGTTCACGTCTCTCTCTGTGGTACATTTCCTGCCCCACTTTCAGATCCTCTGGTGGATATGAACTCACAGGTGCTTGTGTGTGCGCGCACGTGTGTGTGTGTGTGTGTGTGTGTGTGTGTGTGTGTGTGTCTCCGGGGGTGTCACTGCGTCTGGAAATAATCAGAGCTTCTTCTTCTCTACCTCTGGTCACGCAGGTATCTACTCCACCCTCAAGGACCCTCTCACGCTGGGCGGGGGCGTCTGCAGTACTCCCCTCTCCCTGGGTGGAGGCATGTGCAGCACGTCTCTGTCCCTGGGAGGCGGCATGTGTAGCACCCCTCTCTCCTCAGGACTCCTCTCATCCCACGTCTCGTCTCTCTCACTCCCATCAGTCAATGCTGTCTCAAACACACAGGTGCTCTACAACACACACACACACACACACACACACACACAGATGGGGACGGTTGTCAGCACTGAACAGATCTAAAGTAGAAATACCTAACGAATGAATCTGTTAATTAAAGTTCCAGTGTGGAGGTGATTTAGTTTGTATCTCTAATGGCAGCGATCGAGTCTAAAACTATTTTATTTTTATGTCTAGAATCTCAACAGTATACAAGTTGTTATGTTTTCTTTATGCTCGAGCCTTAATATTTACATATAGAGACAGGTCCTTTCCGTGATGGTGAACCACCATGTCTCAACAGTAGCCCATAATGGACAAACTAAACACGTCATGAGATTTTAAGACAGCTGAAGGATACTTTGTTGGACTGGCAATGGATTATATTCAGCTGCAATATGCAACTTCACCGCTAGATGTAACTTAATCATGCATCAAGTAATCAAATATCAATGACTGCATAGCCCATATTCACACAGCACGTCATCATTCCAGGTGACTCGTTCCTCCCTGTCTCACAGGTCCCTCCTGGTTCCAGTACTTCCTACAGCCTGACCTCCAGCCAGCCTTTTGCCAGCTGTCTCTCCGCAGCCCCGACACTGCCACCGCTACTGAGCCAAGCCCAGACCTCACTGCCAGGTGAGTGGAGCACACGGTGTGATTCACCTGTGTCACTGCTGCTCACAAGGTCTCTTTGCTGGCTAGTTACATGTGTGTTAATGTTACTAATGATGATCCACTGGTATAATAGCACTGACTTGGAGCACAGAGCGGTCTGGTCAGTGGAACGGGGACTGGGAGGAAAATGCAGCTACACTGTATTGCCAAAAGTATTGGGACACAACTCTAACATGACTGCAAGGTCCATGAAGACATGGATGAGCGAGTTTCGTTTGGAGAGTCCTGACCTCAACCTGATGGAACACCTACGGGATGAATAAGAGTGGAGACTGAGAGTCAGGCCTTCTCCGCTAACACAAGTCCCTTACCTTGCAGATGCATTTAGAATTCCTATTCACACACTTTGTGGAAAGCCTTCCCAGATGAGCTGAGTCCGCTATAGCTGCAAAGGGAAGGCCACCTCCATATGAAACGACAGAGAGGATGTCCAGGAAGTAGAAAACAACAACAAAAGGGGCTCACTGTTGGTGCAGTGACCATGTTACCATGGTAACCTACCTCAGAATTGCCTCTACTCCTTAACTCAGGACACTCACCTGGCTATGTTGCATCCTGATTTGAATGATGTATTATGGATATGAATGTTGTCCCAGGTTGTTTATATGCGTTTCGCTGCAGTCGTTCATGGAACATCTATTTACATCCTAACCGCTGGAAGATGAATGTGATGCGCGGAAAATGGCAGAGTAAGTGGATATGCATCTAAGCCTCAGAGGCCTTAGACCAACCCATCAAAGCATCACATCCCGGGACAATGTGTTCTTGCCACAGTAATTAAAGACGAGCCTCGGTTGTATAGAGGCTTGTGGTTTGTATTGTATGGTCCTTTTTACAGAATGCAACTTTAAATCACACATACATCACATATGTCTCTGTGTCTGTTCTCAGAGTCCGACCTGGACGACTGTCGCTTCCCGTGTCAGGGGAACTCGCCGAGAGAGAGTCTTTCCTCACAGTGAGTCACTTTGTATTTGACCAGTTTAACTTCATTCACACATGAGTAGTATCGTGCACAGTGGGGTGAGAATGAGTTCCACGCCACAGCCGTTCAGTGTTTTCCTCACATGCCTGCAGGAGTGGCCTCTCACTCAGTGTGTTTACATGATGTAAAAGAAAATGGACGTATCCAGGTCAATCTGTTAGCCTGCAATTACATTTCTTAAAGTGGGTCTAACCCTAACCCAGGTCATGTGTTTGAGAACTGAACTTTCCCAGCAGTGAAATAATCAACCGACTCCAAACTGGGCCTCGAGGTGCAGTGCGCATGCTCCACACAGCATCTCTCCACCTTTACAACTGGACATACTCGTGGCAGTCCAGTTTACTGTGCACAAAAAGGGACTGACTCCTTGCCGTTTTCTCCTCTTCCTCCTCACCCAGGTCTCCCATGAGCTGTCTTCCTCTTCTGTTCGACCACAGAGACGGGCTGGGTGCAGGAGTCCGGGCCCGTCCCGAGAACGTCCCTCTGGCCAGCTCCCACATTGAGCTCCTGCTGGAGAAACATGGCAACGGAGAGATGGGAGTCAACAGTGAGTGACAGTATGATAGTACACCAGTGCTTCCGTTTGTTCACAAGATGAAATAGAGAATAGAGAAGTAAAGCCACAAACAAATAGTGTGGTATTCAGATGAGCGCATAGCTCACAGCAGTCCTATACTCTACCAGTTTACAATAGTCTCTCTGTGGAGCAGTCTCTCTTCATGCCGCTTCGTTGGAAGGTCCCACACAGCAAAACGCTTTAGGACCACTGTGAGAAATGCTCGGTGTAATTCACACCTGCTGTTTCTGCACTGTGAAAACACGGCACGGTGCTATTTAGAGATGACGAAGGTACCTGCGCTCACACTCGGTGACAGAAAATGGCACAGAGAGAGGCACCATGCTGCTCGTGTGGTGAGAGCAGCTCCGGCAGCTTCTCTTCATGTTCCCTCAGTGTTGCAGATTCCTCCCGAATTGGTTGATGATCTTCATCTCCGGGGAAATCATCTGCTGTGACTTTTTCCATAGCTATTCTTAGCCACTTTTCTTTTCTCTGCCCCTCATGACGACAATTTTTTCTGTTGTTGTTGTCTCTCTTTGTGTGCGTCAACATCACACGCTGTCTTTGTTCCCCATAAAGGAGTGTATATATCTTTAGTCCGTCATAGCGGTGCACCTCAGCCTCTCAGGGTTCACTTTAGCCTAATGAATGTTTATGGCCGTTGTGCTGTGCAGAAACGAGAGAGGAGTGTGTTCTGGCTCTCTGTGTGATGCCGGGCACGCTGCACACGCTCAGCTCCATAGAAAATCAATTATGAAGCATTGAGAGGATGGCTTTGATTCTCCAGCGCAGCTCTGGTGCCCCTGCAAGAAACCGAGGCTAAATATAAGCCTCGACGTCCACTTACATTACCAGTCAATGTTAGAGCTTTAATCACCATTTAAAAGGACTGTTTGTATGTTTGGCACTGTTCCTTTTTTTGAACAACAGAAGGCAGGGTGTAAGTTGTTGTATAAGCCTTCACCTGGTTTGCACACCTACAGTGTGTTCATGTATGTGTTGTTGTGTGTGCATCTGCGACCTGATACGATATTGTGTTTGGGGTTTGTAGTGTGAACTGAACATGTGGAAAGGTGACAGACAGAGAGTCTGGTTGGACACAGCAGTGGTTTGTGGCCTCTCATATTTTCCACTATAATTACATCCTCATCATTCAGAATAACTGAAAACACCTGTGTGTGTGTGGCTACATATTTCTTTGCATGCAGACCTAATGAAAGCTCAGTTCAGGTTACTGTGTTGATTCACCTCACTGACTCGCGCTGCCTTGTGTATTAGTGGTAGTTCAACATCACAAAGTCGTCGTCGTCGTGCACGCTGTTAAAGAAAGAACAGCATGTTGTTCTCCACTTCTCTGTCAACAAAATGTGAAGTAGGACAGAAACTGACCTCATTCTTTATGCCTGCATGCCAGCAACAGTTGTGGCTGCAGGCGTTGTGTTTTTTGGGTTGTGTGCCTCGGTCCCACTCTCATGAACGCGATATCTCTGGATCTCCTCAGCAGTCCGAGGGGAATTTCTTCGGATTTGGCACAAACATTCAGTTGGAGTGTGACCAACGTGTTCAATAGAATGCAATGACAGTGTGATGACCAAAAAGAAAATGACAATAATCTGCAAATACACCTCTCTGGCTCCACTCTAACTAATAGAATACAGGATTGGTGGGTTGGTGTTTGTAAACACAAAGTTGGCCCCGCCTCCTTTGCCTAGCAACACCAGTTGGACTTTGTGTGTGCGCACCACACTCTGCAAACGTCACTGTACAAATGGCACAAAACATTTGTTGTAGATAAGAACACACGGACCAGCTCTGCATCATCCCCATCATCCTCTCCCTCACTACTCTCCAGCACATGAAAGCCAACCGCAGTCCCCTCAGGGATTATTCCCCTTGTACTTTACTATTTATTTCTATGCTGTGTCTCCGTGTTCCCCTGCATACTGTCTACACACTCTCAGCCCAAAGGTTGCCATCAAGAAACATCCCATACACAGTCAAACAGTAAGGTAAAGATAAAATATAGAGAGTAAACACACTGACCTACACTTTTGCACATTGAGGATGAATGAGAGGGTTCATTTTCCCCTCTATAGCAGAGGTGTCAGACTCATTGTAGGTCAGGGGCCACATGCATCTTAATTTGATCTCAAGTGGGTCTTGAAAAAAAATGGTGTCATTTCATTAATACTCAGTTTATCATTTACACATGTAAATACATTTTACTGGCACCTCCAGGTTGAACAGTTTGTGTACTTGATGGTGTTGTATTCGACCTCCAGTGGACGAATAGCAGTAAAAATAGCAGTTAATGTCTTTTCTGTCAATTCTACTCTGAACAGTCATGTCGCTGGGCTGGATTGAAACCTCTGCTGGGACGGTTTGGGCCCTTGGCCCCTATGTTTGACACCCCTGCTCTACAGTACATTGCTCTCTTTAGCATTCTACACCTTTAATGTGCTAAACAATTGTGGAAATGATTGTGACAATATTTCCTGCATTCTATCACACGGAGGTGATTTGTTGGGTGTTGATGTTAAGAAGTGTTTTCAAGAAAAGAAGACTTGTTGTGTTCTACTTCTTGTTGTCTCACTTTCATTTTCTCTTGTATTCACCCATTCAGCAAGATAATGACACTCAAATAAATGAATGACTACTCTCCCCTGTAGTTGTCGAGATGCTCCAGTCGCTCCACTCCCTGCAGCAGGAGAACCAGCGGCTCCAGGACCAGATCCTCAGCCTGACGGCCAAGAAGGAGCGGCTGCAGCTGCTCAACACGGAGATGGCCGTGCCTTTTCCTCCACAGATCCATTCTGCCCTGGGTGCCTTGCACACCTCAGCCCAGATCAACTTCCTGTCGTCCATGCAAGGTCAGAGGGCCACACGTATCTCCTTTAACCCCTTCCTCCGTGCTGCACCACCACAGTCCACCTGCATGTCTCTGCATCAGTGTCTTATTGTCTTGTAGCTCTAGTGTGACGTTACAAAACACGGCACCCCGTGTTAGACTTGAATTGTTCTGTCCTCACCCTGTTTTGTTTTCTGCCTTCTCTTCCTCAGACCCTCTTAGCACCAATAAGAGCCCCCTGTCCAAAAGTTGCTTCCTGAATGACACCTCCTTTGTTACCTCATCTGAGGTGAGAAACCACAGAGCCTCTATTCCACTTTGTACCAAGAAATGTGTGGTTTTGACTTTCAGTACCAAGTGTCCTAATCTACTATAAATAACTATAAAACAATAACCTTACATCTCATTCAGTCCCTAGAAAACATATACGTAATAGGACTTAAATGTACTCTGTGTAGGATGGGGGCGACCCACATGCCCAGACATGGAAGTCAGTGTTCGTGTTGTGTTTTCATCACTTTATTATATTTACTGCTTGTGTCACCTTAGAATGAGCCCTTTATATTAAGATCAGTGCTGGTCCTCTTAAAAATGGACAAACTAACCTCTGGATTATGGGATGTTATTACATAAAGGTCATTGTAGGTTTAAACCAAACAATTGTAGAGGGGCACGAGGGAAGGGATTATCCGATGGTTACTATATCTGACTTCAGCACTGCGTGCCACCAAGTCCTACACTCCATTTTTTGAGTCCTATGATAAAAAAAATCAAAAGGTTGTTAAAGTAAATAAATAGATGAAGTAAATGGATATTAGGATGGAAATGGATACGAAAGCAAAACATTATTGTTGCAGATATGATTTCAAGGCCGTTATTTCGAAACACTTTGGGTCCCTTTGGCATATTTTTTCGGCTGAGCTCTGCGCAAAGCTCCTTTAATTTTAACCGTGATAGAGAGGCTAAAACACCGTTCACCCTCTGTGTTCCAGGAGCTTCACTCTGGTAGTCCGTCCCGCAGCAGCTCGTCCCTCTCGTTCCAGAGTACTCCTCCTCCTCAGCAGAGTCCCGCCTCCTTCAGCCAGCCGCTGCTCAACGGCCTGGGCCGAGGTCTGGGCGACGGGTTGGGGACCGGCGGTCAGACCGGCGGCCCCTCCCTGCCCGTGGTGGGTGGGCTGATGGCGTCTCTCGCAGGAAGTCCTCAGCTGAGTATGAACGGCATGCTGGGAAGTCTGAACGGCGTGATCCAGTCCCCCATGCAGAACGCGCCTCAGCCCACTCTCCCTGCCCTGCGCCCGCAACCTCCGCCCCTCAACCCGCAGGCACTGGCACAGGGCTTCCAGCTGCCCAAGAGTGTGAGCCCGTACGTACCCACAATCCCCTGCTGCAGTTGTTTTGATCTAAGGTGTCTCAACCTGTGAGCCAGCTTAAACTTGAACTGAGAGGGTTGTGTGTGTGTGTGTGTTTATGACATTTACAGCCACTAGATGGCACACTTGCATGGCCTCCATCCACTTCCTCCTCCCTCGCCTCCACTGGGAAACACTGCAGAGTTTGTACTGTCAGACTTTCACCAAGTGATATAAGAATCATCCAGGACTATTTCTTACCACATTCATCCTTGAAATTGATGGTTCAGGATTCAGGTTTTAACATTTCTAAGTTGTGTTCTTCGTTTGATGCAGATCATTAGTTTGATCCCTCTGAACAGCATCAGTGGACAAGAAGATCCATTCATGTGACAAACACTAGTATTTCCAGTGGTTTCTTCAGGAGCGAGTCATGCACTCACAACATTCACATGCACCAATATAATCGTCGCAACACATGCGGTGACACTTCAGGATGCCATGTATCCATTCATGTGTAAATCCTGCCGACTGAACCTTTAAACGTGCACGTGACTTGCTGTGTTTCAGATCCTCTCTCCTGTCCGAGCAGCAGAAGCAGCTCCTCCTGGAACAGCAGCAGCAGCAGCAGCAGCTCCAGCAGTTCCTCGCCTCACAGAACTTTACCCCCGTAATGAAATCCTTTCTTTAACTTTGTCCCGTTGACCACATCTGTTTTCGCAATGTTCCGCTCTTCTCCACCTGGAGTTTGCTGTCTGGTGTGCGAGCAACATGATAGCTGTGTGCGAATCCGACGGCCATGTTGCCTCACCATGTTTTTTTTGTTTTTTTTTTACTGTAGCCCAGAATAGAAGAGTTGAAATGAGGGGGGAAATCTGCCGCAACGCGCCACTTCACCACTAGACGTCACCGAGTCCCGCACGCGCTAACTTTACCCTGCCCCCTCTCCTCCCCCAGGAGCAGCAGGTGGTGGTGTACCAGATGCTGCAGCAGCAGAGACAGAGGGAGCTGCAGCGCCTCACGCTGACCGGAGCGCTCGCCTCCACCCCGAACTCCCCCATGATCGCCCAGTCTCCCAACCTGCTGTCGTCCGCCACTGCCTCACCCCTGCAGGGCTGTCAGGCAGGAGGCCTCTTCGCCCTGCAGGACAACTCGCTTCACAAACCTGGGGTGAGCAGCACGTATCACTGGCTCTCATTGCAGAGTCAGACGCACACTCAGCAGAATACACTGATGGCCTTGTCATGCCTCTGTACTGAGACACGGACAGAGTTCCAGATTGATTGTAGGATCATATCGTGGTTGTCAAGGCTGCTGTGTTCTGTCGTGTTGTGTTACGCCCCGTGTTTGGATACACCTTGTTAGTGTGTGTGTGTGTGTGTGTGTGTGTGTGCTGTGTTTGCACCTTGGGGGAAAATGGGGGTCACCAGTCTCTCTTGCACTGTTATTTTGGGAATTGCGGGCTGAAAGGTTAGAGGACCCCTGTTTTAAAGAAAGGGTTAGAGGAGTCTTTGCCTCAGTCACTGTGGATAAGAGAGTATGGCCGACCCGCAGCCAATCAGGACAAAGAGATGGGAGAGTGGCCCTGACTGGTCAGAGAGAACGGTAGATGTAGGAATACAGGGACATGGAAAAACACTGAGACCTTGCAACGTTCCCATTCCACTGCAACTACCAAGAATTTGTTTTAATTAGTTTAAAGGTGCTGTTTGCCATAATGCTACCATCTACTGCATGACGTAGCATTCTTCTTGTTAATTGTCAATTCTAGAGGCATTGTGTAATTATTTATTACTTTCAGGGGGGAGCAGAAAAAGGCGGAGACAAGAACGGGTGAGTCGAACCCTACCACAACACAAGCGCAGCTGAAATGAAGACACCGGGCGTCAGACGCCCACTTGAAGAACTGAAGTCCACTTAGAAGACTTTTGAACGTCTTGTCCCTCTCTGTCATCTTTATCGGAAACCCTCTTTTTGAATGTATACCAGGATGGACTGAAACGTCAAGGTGAAGTTATTTCTCCGTGTTTTTTTTACAGTCTTTATATCGGAGGTTCTTTTCATAGGTTTGTATTTGTGTAGGCAGCTTTCAGAGAGCATGGATTCAGTGGTCTCTTCTTAAATTGCACTATTTTGTTAGTTAGACCAACGGAGCTGCGGATGAAGGCAGAGTTCCTTCTCGTCTCTCCACTTCCGGGAACTCCGAGATCGGAGTGTTTTCCTTGTTTCTTTCCTCTGACTTCTCCATTCATGAATCCCTCCGTCCTGTGAGTGCGGACCAGGCCTCCGCGCTGGGAGGGAACCTCACCTGTCTTCCCTCGTCTTCGCCCCACCCACTCTCCATCCAGGCCGTCTGGCAGCCTCTCACAGGCTCTTATTGTGAAAAGCATGTCACTTTTCATACATGTGGTCGGTGGCGCCTCAACACAAAGCTAGTTATTACCTCAGACCTCTTCACCGCCCGCTGTCCATTATATGCTGACCCTGCAATAGTCATTCACCGGATGGACGCGCCCACCCAAACCGTCAAGATTTGAAAATGGCAACTCGCTGGTCCAAAGTGGCGCCATGGAGACGCCGAGTTTCTTTTCCATCCTCCCAGTTGCTGTCGAGATTAAGCAGATGAAACCAAACATTTGGGAATTGTGGTTTAACAAAAGAAAAAGAATAGTTTTCCTAAAGAAGTGTGCACTTTGCATGTTCATTGCTAACAAAGCTAATTAGCCATCAACACAGAACCTTTATTAAGGATGCTTGGTGCTAACTGGGCCACTAAGTCTTTTTTTTTGGTCTCTAAGAGTATTTTGCACTCTGTCCTCAAGTGTCAGCTCCCTGTGTGACTTCCCCACATTGATCCTGTTCATGTCTGACGACTAGTTGTTCCTTTAGCAATACTGGATAGATGATGAATGCCTTAACGATGCTAGATGAACAGAGAGAACCTCGAGCTCGGACGCTCACTCTCCTGGACTCTCCTTTTTGCTTTGATAGTGTTTTATATATCTCGGGTTCACGGGGGAACTCACTCTTCCGAAACTCGTTTATACTTTTGATAGCTGACTGGTTCCAGCAGTTGGACTGTGTGAATATAGTGGTGACCCAAGTGTCAAATCATTTTCTATTGTAATATTCTGTGTGGAGATGCGATGTTCTTTAGTTGTTTGTGCTTTCGGAGAACTGATGTGATGATGACGGACAACACGCAAACGCAGTGCTGTTGTAACAGAGTGTGAGGCGAAGAGGCAGGAAACACCGATGAGGATTGAGCTCATGCGCACAGTAGCCAGCACATAGGCTCCTCCCCCTTCTTCTCCAACCCACTTAGGGTTGTTGTTGTTGTTGTTCCAGCTCTGTTGCCACAAGCATATGTAGTTGATGTTTGTGAAAAGAAGAATGGTGGAGGCAGCATTGTCATTGGGGCTGATTATGGAATGTTCTGAAACCAAACACGAGGGTTGTTTAATGTAAACAAACAAAAGTGACACAACTAGAAGTTGTCTGATAGGAACCTCTCTGTGTAAAAGGGGCTTTTTTTGTTTCCCTCCTCTGCATCATGCCTCGACTCCGTATGGCTCCGATTCTTTGTTTACCCTCAGAGTGGGGGATTATTTTATCTTTAACGATATCGTCTCAGCCTTTAAAGGAAATTTTCGTCACTTTTTTCTAGATCATGATCTCCCATACATGTGATTCGCTGAGTGATAGATTGTTCTGTTAGCAGCTAATGTAGACGTCAGAAAGGAACACGGAGCAGCTCACCGGTTGGTGATATAATACTGTAGCAACGCCAGAGGGAGAGTGTTGATTCGGCCGAGAAAGACCTGAGTCAGCGCGTTGACATGTGACTCTTGAGTCGCCTCCCACCTGAGGCACAGGCCACACCCACGTCCACGTCCAGGACACTGAGGCTGAGAAGTGGTGAGAAGGATTTCTGTGGCAGTTTCTTTCTCATGTTGCACTGGGGCACTTTTGGGCCCAATTGTAAATCTTTTTTTTTTTATTGTTATTTTTTATTTAGTAACTTTTTCAATTTCGTTGGAATACGAGTTGTATACTTTAATGTTTGTGTGAAGACACATTCATCCTTTTTAAGCTTTGAAGTTTGAGTAAGCAAGATAATCCATGTTCTGAATGTCGTACTGTGTATTTTTTATGTATTACAACATTGAAGCACCTGGCTCTGAATGAGGTTTAATGGAGAGCAAGTTACCTGTTGGGAAATGAGTTGCATGAAATGCAGTGACGTCTCTCAAAGCGTATCGCTGAAGTACCAAGTAATGACTATGCATAACTTGAAATGCATTGTTCCCTGAAGAAGCCGAAAAAGAAAGAAGAAATTAAATGAAATGAGCACTGATGTTTAAAAAGGACACGGCACGTTGTCATTGTACAGTGTATTTGAGAGAATTGATTGAAATGAATTTGACAATATTCAGATTAGAAGCCCTGTAAAGTATTTTGATATTTTTGTGTGTAAAATTAAAAGGAAAGATTAAGACGACTTTTTTTGGTCAATAAATGTATTTTACTGAGTTGTTTTACATTTTCTCTGGGTGATGAATGATTCAACCGTTTATGGAATTGACTTTTTTATTGGAGGTAGATGTAAAAAAAAAGAAGTGATCTGGTCTGAATGACCAATAGAGCCATTAACTAATGGATTACATGTGTGTATGTAGCATAATAGTCTTGCTGATTGGGCTGAAAACTGCAGTAAAATGGCACAAGGTCAGGTAAACAGTACCCCTGCCTCATGACAGGGGGGGTGTGTGAGCCCACACGTTCTTGTTGCTGCTGTGCTTTCTCCTCAGAGGAAGAAAAGCTACTTTTTCAAAACAGAACCATAAGGAGATCCTTTACAGAGGGGTAGGGTTATTGTAACTAATTATTGAATATTTTGACATTTTGAATTGCAATAACCAAATTATTTTTACTTAAGCTACCTTTAACAAACATTTAAGGCACAGTTACTAAACATTTAAATAAATTATTTATCCATTTCTATCTTTTTATCCACCTGCTCAACACCAAAAATAATCTGTCATGGTCATTTGTCGCCCTCCTGTGGTTTATTTTAAGTACTGCTGGCACATTTTATGGACAGTTTATGGGGATTTTGCACAAAAGTGGGTATTTGCCCCCTCTGGCGGTTTGTCATATGGTACTGTATGTGCAGTATTATGCAGAACTAACTATTTATTATTGTTATAATTATTATTATGATTGTCATCATTATCATTACTATTATTGTTGTTGTTATTTAAGGTTTAAAGCTAAATTAAATTCAGTAAAATTCCCTAACATTTCACATATGCCAAATTAATGTCTGGACCAAAACACAGCAATGAAAGTCATGGCGAAGGAGTTTAAAGCAGAATACAGAGGAAACAGCAGGAAAAACGACCTCGGTCAGACAGTCACTAACATTCTCAAGATGAGACTTGAAGTAACAAGTTGAAATAGTCATTCATCCCACGATGGAGTTTGAGCGTAACTCTTGAGGAGGAGAGATGAAGAAGCAGGTTCTTCTCCCAGCAGCTCGGTGGAGAACGACAGCAGTGATGTTCTCCAGCCTCTGCAGCCACAACCACACTAACATCACACTGTGGGACACAACAACACCACAAAGAAAACAACTGACGAGGAACAAACAACGGCCATTCATATGTTCGTGAATCTGAGCCTCAACAGCCACTGAAGCTCACTGATTTAACATTTCACAGTTCTCCCTTAAGAGGACGAGGACGAGGGCGCACAAACACAGGGAGGGCGTGGCCGCAACACGCAGGAGTGTTTACACTGAGCAGCCAATCAGCGGCCAGCTGCGCTTCGGCCAAGGTTGCCTACTTCCTGGAAGTTGAGAGGGCGTACAAGTGGTTTCTCTTCGGCTCGTGCAGAAGAGACGAGCAGACTCCGTCCGCTGAAGTTCACCATGAAGCCGAGCCTGTTCATGGCGGCGGTGAGAGGAGGAGTCAGAGTGGACATCTTCATCAGACCTCTGCTCGGCGCCACTGCCGCCTCCTCTTCCTCCTCTGCCACGGTGAGACTGCTGCCGGTCTGTCTCTGTGTGTTTATTTTCTATATTTACTTTATATTTACTATTTTTCTATTTACTAAAAGTCTGTGTTCCATTTGAGAACGGAATGATAGAGACTCTTACCTCTCCTTCACTTTCCTCTTCCTCGCCTCTCCTCTTCAGTCCCTCCTCCTCCTCCTCCTCTTCCTCACCTTCAGATTCAGTTTGGTGACTCACGTGTTGTGTCAACAAAGCTCCAGATATTTTGATTTGAAAAATCCCGTTCCTTTCATTTTGTATCATTAAATCAGCTGCTGATAATTAAATGTTTATTTGTATTCACACTTTTTTTTGTCTAAATCCGTGTTACTGTCACAGCCCATCAGATTCAGACCCGAGGCTGTAGGTAAATATGGATGACTCATCCCCATTAGTGAAGCCAGTGTCTCGACTGCCCCCTGGTGGCTGGCTACTGTACACATTGGCAGAAGAGGACTACACAATGATTAGACTGATGTTTTTGTAGTATTACTAAAAAAAAATGTATTATCTTACGTTTACATCAGGAGCGGGCCTTATCAGTGGAGGTCACCATGTGGAGCCACCATGTTTTAAAAAAAATTTTTTTTACTGTAGCTCAGATGGAATGCGAAACACGTGGTTGATCTTTACATATATTTGAGAGTGTCAGCTCACAGTTGAGGCGCTGATGTGTTGTCTCACTGTCTCTGTCCCGTGTGTCTCACGTGGTCCCGCTCACAGAGCTGCCTGCTGTCCACACAGCCCGTCCCTGCCGCCCGGCTGCCCTGCAGAGTGAAGGTGTCCGCTGGGAAGCGTTACGCCTGGTGCGCCTGTGGACACAGCAAGAAACAGGTGAGGGTGTCATACATTGTGTCGGGTGCAGGGGTCAGACACACCTGAAGCAGAGTGCCGGTCACGCCTCATTGGCTGCTCTGTGTCCACTTTACATTGAGACCAGTTTGAGAGCTGCTGAGGGACAGTTTGCCAGTAGAGACTTGAGTCTTTGTGCTCTGCTTAGCTCCGCCTACACACATTCCTGTCACCAATCAAAGTCTCTCAGATTATCTTTTTTTTATGTCACACACCTTCTGCTCACTCACTAACAATACACTTGCTCTGCCCTCCCAATGGGAGTGATGAGCAACTGTGTGCGTGTGTGTGCGCATGCTCTTGCTTGCTTATTTGGATATCTTTATGTTTAGTGATTTTCACGTGGACCAATTTGATCCATGACCTTCTAAATCACAACAGTTTTCAGGAATATTCTGTGTACCCTACCTTTAAGACGAAAGATATAGTTCTAGGGAACATGTCTCCACTTAGGTGGATAATGTGTATATGTATTTAATAATTCCTCAACTTATAAAAGCGTGAGATGGTTTAAACAGCTGTTAGAACAACATGGTTGGTGTATATGAACTTCCAGAAACTCTGAAATGAACTTCTTACAACTGATCATAATTATCGTACTTCATCTGATTTGTAACTCTAATCTGGACACAGGCCACAGGAAATAAAACTCAGAAAAGAAGTACAGGTTTCATATGCTAATTGTGTGATGCCAGCTTAACTCAGGGTGTCAGACTGAGGAGAACGTATTTGCTACCAACGTGTGTGGTGTATTCCAAATGTCAGATTGTCGTATAAAATAATACACAGATACTTACCTTGACCATTTTCCTGTTCCGTTTGCCAGCCTTTCTGTGATGGCACCCACAGGACGGCGGCGCCCAGCATCCCTCCTCTGCGCTTCACCCCTGACAAAGACAAGATGGTCATGCTGTGCGCCTGTAAGCAAACTAAAAATGCACCATACTGCGATGGCTCACACTTCAAGGTCATCTTCCGAGATATAGTGAAGTCTGTGAAAGGTGTGTTTAGGTAAGCAGCAGCAGCGTGAGGTAGTCCTATTTGTAATATGAGTAAATGCTGTAAACTGTTATTGTACAGTATGTTACAGTAAACAGATATCATGCACTGATTCATCATATTTTTGCATAAATTGTCATTTTCATCATATATTTTGTTTGCTTCTATACAAATGAATAACATATACATGTTTGTGTGAATGGTAAAGATGTTGCAGTAACACTGAGTCATCAGTCTAAAGCAGCTTACTCAGTCTCATTTTATACAGAACTGATATTTTTGTCATATTCTTTGTGGCTTTAATTGTGTATCTTGTATCCACATTTGCCAAATATATAGTTCAAATTTAATAAATAATAGATTTTTTTTTTATATATTTCCAGACTTTTTGTGTTGATTTTTAGTCAGCCTTGTCTCGGATCTGTAGAGGTCATTAAACCAGGAATTCAGAAGATTATACTCTAATTACAACAATAATTACTGTATTTCGTATTCTATTTGTGCCAGTAGAAATAATACAATCATTTCATATGAATATTACAGACTTCTCCTTTCTTTACATTATATGTATATATAAATATATACATATATTGTTTTTTACAAAACTATACTGTAATTCACTTATAAATCTTCTGTCTCAAGACACCTGGAAAACGCGTATATATGTAGTATTTACCTATCCTACTTATAAGGCTAATGTTTACTTCCATTCATTCCATCCAACAGTCACTTTCAAACGAGAGCGGTATCTGCCTCCTGATTGGCTTAGCTTCTGACACGTGACACAGGAAGTGATTGTAAATATCCTCTCGGTCACAGTTGACAGACTGAGAAGTTGCTGCTGTGTCTTTCCTTCTAAGCTAAGCTCGTGTTTTCTCCCCAGCTCAGTCTGTCACCACCTCTCTCTGAGTGTCTTCCATTAGTGTGTGAGTGTATTTATTGTGTATATATCGCCTAGCACCAACAGCTAGCTGTGTTAGCGTTGGAGTTAGCCGGCCGAGCTAACAACATGAACACGCTAGTGGCTAAGTTAGACCACATATGGATCAGTTTCACCTTGAGACAACCTCGCCTCACCGCCTCAGCAGCTTCTCGGGTAAATATAGTCCCTCATTGTACACAGGGTGCAGTTCGGTTCATCACCTAGTAACACTATCACTGCGCAGCCTCATTACTGTCAGTTCACTACGTCAAATATATGTTTCATTTGGTGCAGTTCTGAGGGGAATTCATAACATGTGTAGTTGCTTAGATGCGTTTCCTGTTGTCACCTGATAAAAAAGCTCTATAAAGATCTTGAAGGTGAAAGTTGCCCCTCCTAAAGCACAGCGTTTGAAACATCATCATATTTCAACTTTGGCCGTCACCCAAAGACCAAGTTAGTACTAATTAACGTTGTAATGTTTTAATCATGTGGTGTCATAACGCCCGCAGGTGCAGCTCTCTACTCTCCCTCCAGAGCCTGTCATTCCCTCCAAGAAACCCCACAAAGTGGAGCTGGTCGGAGGAAAGCGTTACTCATGGTGCACCTGTGGCCACAGTAAGAAACAGGTCAAACTCTCCTCACTGTCATCTATCACACAGACACAAGTTCAAAAAGTGTTTTGTGAGTTGATCGTACCTTTTACGTCGCAGCCTTTCTGCGATGGAAGCCACAAACTGAAAGCCCCAGGCCTGCCCCCGCTGCGCTTCGTCCCAGAGAAGGACTGCACAGTCTGGCTGTGTGGCTGCAAATACACCGACAACCCGCCGTACTGCGATGGCACACACAAGCAGGACTTCATCCAATCTGCCACACTACACCAACAGACTGACCAGTGAACTGGCGTTCTCATCTTTGCCAAGGGATTCGGGCGTTGGGTGAAACTTCATCCGGGTGCAGGATCGATGCAGATCGGTGTCGTCCATGGACTCAGCTCACCTGACGGGATCGCTCATGTCAGGTGTCTGAGTGGGGTCAGTATGTCTAAATATACCGGGGGGAAGATTTTGTAAATTCAAGGAACGGTTACTTCAATGTTTGATGATCATCCATCATACGGTGTCAAGGTGTGAATCTTTTGGATATATGTCCATTCGCTCATCTTCAGTGAAACTGTTTAAACACTGGGCTGTCCGTTAGATGGACCTCCTGCCTACATGTGCTATGACTTAGTTCTACTGTTGATAAGCTCTGTTGCTACCTAACTGCACCCCTTGCAGTTCAGGGTGCCATGGTAACGAGGTAGTTACTCACTTCACCTGTGAGTCGTCGTATTACTGTGTGTACTTGTTACACTCCTGCTGTATGTTTCAACTTTGTCAGTCACTGAGGCTGAAAGCACGAGACATCGTTCTACAAGAGTGGATGTAAAAATAAACTTATTTAACTTGCATAGTTGCATTATGATTTGTGATCATCCTTCTTAACACAGCACATACACACTGCTGACTAAATGCAGGAATCAAACAGGAGAGTCGGCTCAGAAAAAACTAGTAAGTAAACATTTTATTGACCTAAAACATGCACATATGGCTGATAAAAAAGTTTGTCGAAAAGAAACAAAAGGAATGTTGAAAACGATGGAGCTACAACAGACATGGCCAAATATTCAAATCCCTTTTGAGCTCTTCGAGTGCTGTGGTCTTCCGACATGTTTGTTTGGTAGTGCTTGTTACCGTGGACACTGAAATGCTTCTCCGGCTAGGAAATACTTCCATGGTTTGGGTTGTGTGATCGGACCATAACAAAGTGCATTGACAGTTTTATGTCACGTGGGTGAGTTAACTGATGACGGCTTTGCTTTCACTGGACATTTAATACAGCAGTTATCAACATGACTGTTCAAAAGGCAAGGGTCAGCTCGTTTTCTCTTTACATCCGACGGGAGCAGCGACGTGCACTGCGGTGCCTTCCAGCATTTGTGTTGTGTGGAAGCCAAACCAATGTTGACTCAACGATGGAAATGAAACAGACCCACTGCATATACAATACAAAACGATTACCATATCTTGTATAAAAGATAAGTTTATACATATGTATGCACACATGCTCACATTTGATACATACTGTACAGTTTGTATGTGTGCACTGTTCTAGTCTAACACACATAAACACACACACACACACGCACGCGCACACACGCACACACACACATACAAGTGTCTATTTGGCTGCACTCTCAGTCTGTCCTGTTGAGGATTCGAAACAATACTCTGGTTCCACGTGTCCAGATCAAGAACTCAGGTTCTTCATTTTTGCTCTGAAGAAAGAACGAAGGGAGCAATTCAAACACTGTCCTCCCCGCTGCCCCGTGCACACATTAGGTCGCCGGGGGCAACCCACTTTTGTCGCCTCCCCTCGCCTCCTCCTTGCCGGCTCCGGAGCTCGTGCCGTTGACAGTCACCTTGCGAGTGCTGGCGCCCTGTTTGGAGGCGTGGGTGTGTCGCTGAGTGTTGTTGGGCACAGTGGTACCGTTGGAGCTTTGGAGGGCCGGAGAGGGGTTGTGGGAGGCGGGGCTGGACTGTGAGGATGCGCGTGGAGGCGGAGCTGCAGCAGGACTGTGGACTTTGTCACTGTGGGAGTCGCTCTCTGACGTCGGGCTGGTGTTGACGCCGTCGGAGTGACCCTGGGCGGCGGACTGGGACGGCCTCCTGCGCTTCCGGGTGGGTTTGACTAGATACTGCAGCGGGATGGGTCCAGTCTATATGCAGAAACGCAGAATGTCATTACTGTTGGCATACACTCGCCGCTTATTATTTTAGACATAGAAAGGCATTGCTCCATCATGTCATTGTTAAAGGTGCAGTGTGTAAGAGTTCGGTCATTTCTGTCAATTCTAAAGATATTACAAAAACAAATTCATACTGACATTTTCATGAATTTATAATCACCTAGATGTTTCTGTCTTCACCACTGCCCATGAATGTATATTTACACCAGGAGTGGGTCCTCTCTACGGGGGCCGCCATGTTTTTACAGTAGCTCGGCGTGGACGTACTAAACATCTTTTGAGTTCTAATGACAAGTTTAACCAAAGGTTCTCCTGCATGCTCTGTCAGTTGAGGGTGAGGTGATGGATACAACATGCAACCTCACCTCTAGATGTCACCAAATCTTACACACTTGCACCTTCAAGGCCATTAGCAAGATTTCTTTTGCAAAACGGTCTTCTCTGCATGAACTGTATCATAAAATGATTATATTCATGTTTCCGTGAGAGTCTGTGCCATGGAGGCCGCCATGTTCCTCCATGTTTTTAGGGTAGCCCAGAAAAGACAAACTAAACAACTTTTGAAAGCTGTCAAGTTTCCTTCCCTTCATGTTAAGAAGCGATGGGTGATGTGGATGGTTATTCAGCTGCAACATGCAACTTGACCACTAGATATCACTAACTCACACATTGTACCCTTAAACAACAACAACAACCACAGCCTGTGCAGTCAAAGACTGATGCATGTGTAGCCTATTTCTTTTGTGCCCTACAGCTGCACTGCCTCGTTGTAGTGAACCTTCCTAACGAATAACTCCATTGACTCTCACACAGACACATTACATCCTCAAGTAAGAAACAGTAGCAGCAAATGTTTATACATCCGCAGGCAAAAGTAGTCCCTTGTGTATGAACTATTCAATCCGTTTGATTAGGTTTCCTAACCGCTAGGTCGCTGTAGCCGTTCGGTCACAAGCTGTTTGACACGTCTAAACGTAAACACAAGTAAAAATCCCTCAAATATTCAACTACGTCCTAAAACCAAATGTCTGTGTTCAACAAACACAAATTCATTGGCAGATCGAGCCACACCCAAATCTGCATGTATGCAAATGTCACCCACCCGTCACACAGGAGTCATTTTCTTTACTTCATCGACCTGCTCATTCATGCACATACACTCCTGGCCATCGTTATACGTACGGCACCTCACAGCTGTTGCTAATGACAAAACGCCACACTTGACTTGTTGTCATGTTGAAGAATGTCACTGAATGTGGAACTTTTCTATTCCTCCATCTTCTTTGAAGACTCTCTGAGCATAGCCATTAATGTTTGTCGGAAAACCTTCGTGAAAACTCTGATGGCATTCATAGCAGGTCACAGCACTCGAGGAACTCAAGACAGCAAGGTGAGGGAGCATCTCCATAGTTGAGGAGAAAGAGAGTATGGGACTATTAACACTGGAACGAGCAACACTGAGCTTCATGGTCTTGTTTTCTAATTCCTGGTCGATTACCAGAGTGTCATGATGTCAGACTTGACTACAGCGGTAACGCATAGGCGACAAAACACACAGCTCGATTAAATATTGACAATAAAAGGGTTAGTAAATCACATCCACTAAAAGAGGTCTACGTTTCATTCGAGATCATTATGCTGCTCACATAAACACACCGCATGTCTAGTGCTGAACATTGTGAATGAGGGGAAATGTTGAATGAAAAGCCGTTACTCACTCGTCTCCACTCATAGAAGTATGCGATGTCCATGAGTGTGTAGTAGTCCTTCAGCGGCTCGTCCCCGTACAACACCTCCACCTGTAACAGACAGACACCACACCCGAGTCACACACAGGGTTCTACCGGGGTTCTTCTTCAGGAAAGACTTGTGATGTGTCCTTAAACTGCTGACTTGTTCGCACCTGAGTTGTCACACTGATAAATGCCATTCTTCCCAAATTCCATAGCATAGGTTAACAGCGCGGCAGTGCCCATAAAAGGGCATGAGGCTGCAGAGCACCGTGCACACACAACTCCCAGAAAGTGAGAGGGACGGGACGGTTGTGTACCGAGCTCACTGAACATAAACACTAGAACAGATTATAAGGAAAATAATAAAAATATAAGTTAAATGCAGGCTCCATGGAAGTGGAATGGAGAAGCAAAGTAAGCTAAAGTAAATACAATGGTTTGATCTCAAATTTGACATCAACAAAAGAAGTACAGGGGGAATAAAACCTATAAAACAATGCAGTAATTAAAGAGTACAAGAAATGATTTCCTCTCCGTTCCCTTCCAAACATGTAGGGAGAGTCTTTTGCAGCCATTATATTATTATTATTCTAAAAAGGTGTTTAGATTGTCCATTCTGGGCAACTGTGAAAACATGGTGGTGCAATATGGCCGCCTCTGCAGGGAGAACCTGCACCTGATGTCAAAATAAAGGCCATTATGCATCTATGAAAACTCTTTGAAAACAGCTTTATATTACATTTCTGACAATAACCACCTACCAATAGATCTCACATACTGGACCTTTAAAAGTAATGAAACTAAAGAACTAGAAAATAATATTCTGTGATCCTGAGTGTGTAAAAAAAAACGTTTTTTATCAAAGAACAATTAAACTGAATGCAACCTACTTCAACATTAACCTGTGATCTCACATTGTGCAGGTGTTTCCCAGGCTGATTACAGCTTTTTAAGCTATTTACACTTCACCCACTAGGATCACTGCTAAAAAAAAAAAAACTTGCTAATAATTAAATAAAATAAATAACATCCTTTCATACACACCACTCAGTCTCTTGGGAGTGCATGAGCATCAGTGCAGTGAACACTCACATCCCAGCTGAGCCTTCGGGCAGACTGATGGTACAGCAGCATCACTCTTCTCTGGGGAGAAGAGCTTCAGTGAGAGGCTGAAACTGAAGCTCAGTGCTGCTGCTGTGCTGTGAACCATGGCACGAACCATGGCACGAACACAGCGCTTACTTTGTCCACTAACCTCTTGGTGGGTTTTAAAAGGTCCAGTGTGTAAGATTTAGGTGAAATTAGTTCAATTTCCATAGGCAGAAATGAAACATACGCCTGTCTGTGTACAATCACCTCAGTGTAAACACTGTGGTTGTGAACATGTGATGTTTTTTAACTACTGTCCAAATAAGCATAGTATTATATTCTCTACTGTTGTTTATACTTGGCACTGGTTTGAA
Source organism: Chascanopsetta lugubris (assembly GCA_016785325.1). Classification (NCBI taxonomy): domain Eukaryota; kingdom Metazoa; phylum Chordata; class Actinopteri; order Pleuronectiformes; family Bothidae; genus Chascanopsetta; species Chascanopsetta lugubris. Next base: position 100,404 of record JAFBJT010105751.1, read on the forward strand.
TTTTGTAAACCGACAAATTATTGTCGATTTAACACTGACAAAATGTCAGTGTTAATACTTTAATGTTTTATTTGCAATAGTCAAATATATATTGTAATACTCTATAATCTTGGAGCACAGGATTTCCCCTTGAGATTGATCATGTCTACACTCATTAACTATTCATGTGCTGATTGAAGTTTAGTTTGAAATCTGTTTGAAATAACACTGATTTATTAATAAATTATTCAAATAGTAGAAAACTATTATGGTAATGGATGAATTTCATTCCGTGCCCAGAAGCACGGCAGCTGTCCACGGAAGTTGACGCAGTAAATGCACTATCCCAAAATACCATTTTCTTACATTTGCATTAGCACTTACATTTCTTTGTTTTGATTTGAAAGTTAATTGAGAAGAATAAATGTGTTTTAAACAAATGGTAGCACACTTCTTCTTTTTGCGATTGAAATGATACTTGCAGACCTCTGCCATTTTCAGGGCACAACACGAGCTGCTGTGTGTGGGTGTATTGTGTGTAATTACCCGGTAGTTGTTGGGAATGTCCATCTTGCTCCGCAGGAACTTTGCTAAGTGCATGACGGACATGGCTGCCGGGCACTGCAGGAAGCGTTTACCATTGGACTGAGAACAAAGAGCGGAGCAGAGAGTGGAGGCATTAGAGGAGGGAGACGAGCAGAGGAACCACATCAAACATGGAGAAGGAAGAGAAGATCAGGTTTTCTACCTTGTCTCCCTCCAGCTCTGAGCGCTGCTTCTCACTGTTTCTGCAGGAACATAATCAATACATTGAAAAGTGGTTAGAACAGGTATTTCAAATAAAGATAAATCACTGTTGGAGACAAACTGGACGACCGTTGCAGCATGTGTGAGAATCAACTCACTCATGAACATTCAAAAACAGGGCTTGTTACTGTTGAAGCAATAACACATGTGATGTCATGTGACAACATGCATTGTTTGACGATACAAATAAATGGTGATGAACCTGTCATGGTGGTGCAGCATGCAGCCAAGGACAGCGCTCACAGAGGGCTTAAGGTGGATTCATGAATCTTTGATGATGCTTCGCCGCAGCTGCAACCACAGGATACACAGGCGAGACTCCACGTTCACGGTAAAGCAAGATGTGCGCACCTGTGCACATCACAATCTCACCTCCACTTCATCCCTTACACTAAAAATGTAGGGAAGAGGCAGCACTGAAAAGCAGACCAGTCACAGCTCCCGCTGTCCATGTTCCGCGGCACTTATATTTACGGAGGAGGTGCAGGTCATGGATTTAGACTTTCATCCCATTAGGAATGAAGAGGGGTGAGTTGGCGAACCTTTTTTTTTTCCCCCCAGAATTCTCCACAACGACACAGAAAGCTCCAGATAAGGACGGGTGTCGCTCCTTCAGCGCACGAGGTCATGGGTTCAGTGCCCTGCCTCGGATCATTTTCAGAGGATTATCAGGTCTGAAAGCAGCTGTGCCGCATCTACATACAGATCTTATATCCGCAGGAGTTTTCTGTGTGGCGACTGGTAGATATATACGCTCTCTCTTGCCGCTTTATAAGGTACACCTGTTCCAACAGCCAACGGTTCGGGCCGGTGGCGTCATGGATTCTTTGACGTTTGACTCATGTGCGGTTTGACAGATTTGAGGCAACTATTCCGTCGATATGGTGCAGAATGTGTGAGAGAGGTTTCCAGCCACCTTGTTCAATCTACGTCCAGGGGGTTTAGGGCGGCACTGGTCCGAACGAGGAGTACCTAATAAAGTGGCCCGTGAGTGGGAGCCCAGGGAGCACGACTAGATCAGTCTGTGTTCTTCTCGTTTGAACCACTCACTTGTTCCTCTCGTAGAACTGTATGGACAGACTGATGATTTCATCCTCCGCGATGTTGAACGTCTCCACCACTTCCCCCGGCTCCAGCACACGGTTCTCTGCGTAGAAGTCCCGCCTCCGCTTCATCTCATCTGGGTTTGGAGAAGCACAGTGTGTCATAACGAGGAAACTGCCAAGGAAGTCTCGATCTCTGCACTAAGGACTTAACTCCGTATAATGTTACCTCCTATCTAACAGGGTCTTACCTTTGAATAACCCCGGAACCAGCTTATATACAATGTCTTGTAATGTTTTGTCCGCTCTTGGGAAAACAAAGGAGAGTTGGACAGTATTAGAAACTGTATGCATGAAATCAGTGTGTGTGTGTGTGTGTGTGTGTCTGTGTGTGTGTGATGAGCCACGGTCGGTTACCTGATGCTGAGCTGTGGACACGTCTTGTGGACTTGGACGTCACATCGAGGACAGAACTTGTTTGTCTCCAGAAAGGCAACGATGCATGTTTTACAAACTGGAAGGAGAAAAGAAATCACATCCTGCATCATCAGCAGTATTTATAGTGAGCGGGACATGGGAGGGTTTTCTCTCCCAAACACCTGCAAATCAAACAAGAAGAGCTGCAGATACAATTACAAACTGACATCTGCATGAATTTGCTATAACCTAACTGTCTATCTTTAACTATCTTTTCCCCTTTACCTATAAATGAGCCCGTCAATGTATATTTACATGTGGAGTGGGTCCTCTCTACGGGGGCCGCCATGTTTTTACAGTAGCCCAGAGTGGACATATCATACATCTTTTGAGTTTTAATGACAACTGAGGTCTCCCATAGGTTCTCCTGCATGCTCAGGAGGGTGAGGGTGAGGTGAGGGATACAACATGCAACCTCTAGATGTCACCAAATATTGCAAGCTGCACCTTTAAAGGTGTAGTGTGCAAGATTGAGGTCAAATGTCCCATTTCTGTTGACAGCGACTGAATCTAAAATAACTACAGTGATGTTTTATGGGTGTACATCCACCTCCATGCATCATGATGTTTTCTTTACGTGACCCTTTATATGCACAGCAGCAGTAGCAGGTCCTCTCCATGGAGGCCGCCATGTTGAACCACCATGTACTTACAGTGGCCCAAAACGGACAAAACACACATACACATTTTGAGTGTTTGCTCACTGACGGCTGACACAAGCGTGTGCAACAAGCAGCTTCACCACTTGGTGCCACTCAATCCTACACGATGTAGCCAAAAGTGACAGAGCCTGTGTGCGTGCGTGCCTGTGTTGTCCGATAATGGATAGAGATGCTGAAGTGGAACTTACAGGAGTGCAGACACTCCACGATGGTGGTGGCATCGATCAGGTATCCTGCGCACAGTGGACACGTGAGGTGTGGGTTCAGATCTGTGATCTTAATCCGGTTGGGCTGCATCTTCTCCATCAGGGCAGATCTGCAGAGGGACACAACATGAGAGGTGCTGGCATGTGCCCGGTGTGTGTGTGTGTGTGTGGGAACTGCTAGTTCCAGCAGAGAGAGAGAGGAGGCTGCTGCCTTCACACCATGTCTGCAGCTCGTCCTTGGGACAGAGGCAACAAAGAGACGTGGCTGGAGCCGCTAACACGGTGTGGAGCGGCGGCTACACGCAGCCTGTGTGCGGCTGCTGGTGGAGGTGCTGCCGCCGCTGCTGCCGCTGCTGCTGCTGGTGGTGGTGGTGCTGCTGGTGGTGGTGGTGGTACACAACAGCCGACTACTGAATCGCCCTGTGTGGCCTCATCGTGTGCAGCGCCTCCGCTCCTCCGCCAGCGGAGCAACAAAGAGCGGCTCGTCTCCCCCGGAGCTCCGCGGCCCACCGAGCCCCCGGGAGCCGAGCGCCGCCGGCGCGAGCGGCGGCGGCGGCGGCGGCAGCAGCAGCAGCAGCAACCGCCGAGGGGGCACGGAGCCACGGGAGAAAATCACAGTGGTACACAAAGCAGCCATCTTACATTCACTCACTGACAGGGCTGGAGGAGGGAGGCGAACAAGAGAGGCTGAAAATGTGACACCGTGCGCCGTGTGTGCACCTCAGCGGGCGGCGGCGACACGAGTCCGACAAAGAGCCGCCGCCGAGGGGTCGTTCCTACCTGTTCCCACATGAAAGCTCCGCTCGGCTCACAAACACGGCCCGTGGTTCGAGTCTGGACTCGGGCAGAATTTGCAGCAGCGCCAGAAAATGGCTTTTTTCAGCCCCGTCAGAGGACTGCCCATTTTGGATCACGTGATATTATTTTGTCGCCTCGTTCACGGGCCATACGGGGGATCCTATGCAGGCCCTGCTATGCACCTACACGCGCGCGCGCGCACGTACGCACGCGCGCACACACGCAC
>JAFBJT010105751.1:107805-130430 GCA_016785325.1 Chascanopsetta lugubris
TGTGGAGCGGCAGCACCGACGCCATCTTGAGGAGAGCCCGAAGAGCAGCAGCGGCGGCGCTGGTTGGTGATTGACAACAATCTGAGGCGCAACATGATGGGATTATTCATGTCCAAGTGAAGCGGCCTCTGCCCAGCAGCAGCAGCGGAGTGTGTCGGGGGTCCGAGGGAGAGTAGGGGAGGCGGAGGCGCGCTGTTCACCCCTGTGTCTTCCGTGGGAAAGGAGAGGTAGAGAGGCCGCCCGACAGAGCCTGATGGCCGGCTAGCTGCTCCCTGGACTCCGCCGCGGCCTGCTCGGGAGGAGGAAGGGTGGTGACGGCGCAAAATGCTCTACCGCTGACTCCCCGCCAAGACACTCACCCAACCCCGAGACTCGCTGCGAGTCAGGCGAAGAGCACGATGCACTTATAGATTTTTCAACGAGCTCAGCTTTCCGATTTTTGTTGTTGTTGTGTGTCGAGGCTCGAAACGACAGTGTGCGCCGCCTTGCGTACCCCGAACCCCAGCCCGAGACATGTCATCCAACTGCACCAGCGCAGCGCCTGTCAGCGCTAGCAAAACCAAGACGAAAAAGAAGCATTTTATAGGACAGAAAGTGAAGTTATTCCGTGCGAGTGAGCCTATCCTCAGCGTTTTAATGTGGGGTGTCAACCACACGGTAAATACAGCCTCAATTGTCTTCATGTTGCCGGCGGGTGATTTGTTTATGCTGCTGTTTTGATTTAGCTAGCCTGCTAGCACGCTAACCAGCTAGCCTCATCTGTCAAACCAGTTCTGATGTGCTTGCAGTCACCATGTACCGTGTCCTATTCACCATAATGTGTCGGTGTGCTTGCTCAGGTATGTGAGGGCTGAGTTAGTGCAGCAGCAGCAGCAGCAGCAGCAGCAGCAGCAGCAGCAGCCGCCGCAGCCGCCGCCGCCTCCACACGTTCTGACCCCGGTAGCTGGCTGCGGGTGGCTGTGTGGGAGAAGTGCGTTGTGCAGGGGGTTCGCCGTGCATCCTGCAGCTTTGGCACGGCGATCAGAGATGTGCATGCCCGCTGCAGCTTGTGCGCATTTTTTTTTGCGCCGAGCTGCGCGACTTAAGAGCCTGCATTCATAAATCATGGATGTGGTAGTGAGAGAAGTGTTTCGGGAGCCAAGTCGTGAGCTGCTGTAGCTCGTGCAGGCGTGGAGTGGGAGGGAGGGAGTGAGAGAGAGAGAGAGAGCGAGAGAGAGAGAGAGGGGTGTGACAGGCAGCCGGAGCAGTAGGTTTACACTGATTTCAGACTCCTCAACCTTCGCTGTTGTCTCCATGAACCTGCTCCAGGCTTCAGTCTCCTGCAGCTCCTGTACCCGGTGCACGCAGCCCACTTACTGCGACTTGCTCCATCTCTACATTTCACTATAAATAGAGCAGAAAATATATCACATTCACTCTTGGCTCCGGCTGCCCAATACCTATGAAAAGCACAGTGCAGGACAGGACAAGCTCGACACATTGAGATGGATGAGGTGGTTCTGCCTAATTTGCATTCCACAGTTCTGCCGCCTAGTCTCTCACACACGTACACAGAGATTGATGGATTACTGAGAAGCATCCTCTCAGCTGTGACATGTACATGACGACGTGCACGGCTCAAACTTTTCCATTCCATCTGAGCAGGAGAGCGTCTGGCGTCTGCGTCGAAGCCAACTGGATACAGCAAGGTGTCACGTGTGTCCCTTTATTTGTGGTTCCTCTGGGTCACATAAGGACCATAATGTATGATGATCCTGGCACTGGGGCGATCAAACGATCCGACCACTTCTGGATTTGCTTTGCTTTTGGACTGTCACCACTCACACATAGGATTGCACGGCCATCCTCATTTGGATCTGGTATTGACTTTGATTTGTTGTGGACAGCCTCCTGTGTAACTTAAACCAGGACCGGCTCATGCCTCACTCCCACCTCAGCCGAGTCCCCTAAACATGAAGGTTCAGTGTTTAGAACGTATTAATAACCTGTGCTGAAGTTTCATGCAGCAACTGAACGCACCTCACCTCAGCTTTCCCTTCAAAACAAAGAAGATATGGCAGCCTTTGGTTATCATACAAACAGAAATGCATTCACTTTAATGTTGAAAACACAGTGGTTGACTGTAAATCTAACGGAACAACATGATTTGTACATCTAGGTGATTGTACAGATATAAAAAATGCTTTGCATCAGCTTTTGCAAAAGCAGCCATTTAACCAACATCCTTCCTTGGAAAAGGTCCTTGGACGAGGAGCTAGGACATCAAGTGTTGCCTCATTAGGACCAGGCTTTGGTCCACGGGGGGTCGACTGGCCCTGACATGATCAGTGTTGATGGCGGAAAAGTTCTTAAATGGGCAACAAAAATAATTACACACGGACACCCATCAAACGAGAACCTGTGCTTTAAGATGGTAAACTGTCAAAGCTGCTTCTAGTGACAACAGGATTGTGTGTGTGTGTGTGTGTGTGTACGCACCACAAATCCATGCTTGTAGCTCATATAGTGAAAAGGTGCGATGGATAAAAAGCATTTGTCCATGGGTTTAATGAAGCCGTTAATGATATGGTTAGCTCTGCAGCATCTCCAGGATTCAGCGTGTGAACTTTGGCAGTGGGTGTGTGGGTGCAGCTCACAGGCCTGGTGATTTGAGGTGTGGGTGGAAGCTGATTTCAGACATCAAACAGACTCCTCATCAAAGCATCGTTCCTCCAGTTCGAGGAATTGCATGCATTTTTAATCGTGCCTTCGCCGTGACGCTGGGTAACTTCACTTCCACACACAGCGTCACTGTGGGTAGGTGATGTACGGCACGACACCTGTGAGATGCTGCACTCCTTCAGAAATCAGTCAGCTTTGTTTTACTTTGAACTTCATGTCAGTAAATAATAAGCTGCACATTGTCTTCTGAGCTGCAGGGAGTGTTTGTGTTTTACTGCTCTGGTGCTGCTCCTGGAGTAAACCCTGAGCGGTGTAATAAACACCAGTACCATACAAACGCTGTGTGTAATCAGATATATTTATATTTTTTTCCTTTTGGGTCTCTCGCAGCAGTGTGTCAGAAGCATTTCCTCAGCGGCCGTCCGACTGTGTTTGAGATGTTCTGCACAGATAATCTTCAGAGGTGCTTCAGCAGATATGATCCGTGTCTGTGGATTTGACAGCAGCAACGAGGCAAACTGTCAGCTTGTGTTGTGGAACAGTTAATGATGGTTGCTGGAGAGCACAGGCAGAGATTTGGCTCCATGTGTGCGGTTCACATGAGACTGACAATACGTATCGTTTTGCAGGACTGCAATTGTTTAGCTGTGTTCACATCGCCGGGATGAAGTGAGTCATACCTGATGTTTATCTCTCAATGTGACTCGCATCTGATTTGTATCAGGGACGTGTGGACGTGGAAATCTGATCACCAGTCTGACTTGTGCCACTCATGTATGTGGTGTGAGATCAAATATATATTTGATAAGGGGTTACGTGACATGAGTGAGAATGACCATGTTGGTTTTTTCATACCAGGGGTTCCCAAAGCTTTCAGTTTGTGACCATAACAACAACACTATAAAGAACAGACCAGCCGGATAACCATAATATGATTTCATGTATAACTATTCACTATAAGATCAAAGCAGAATACGTGAGTCACAGTATCTCCATGTAACTTATGAGTGAACATTGTTACTGTCGTGTTCAAACTTCATTTTGACACAGATTTTCTTCTGCTCACACTTCCTTGTGAGCAGAAGAAAATCTCAGTCAGAGTAATAACCATAAACTGTAGCACTGAGTAAACATGTGAACATTGTCGTGGTGCAGATTTACATGTTGGGGGAATCAGTATGTTTCTAACTGTTAGAGAAACAGAATATTTCCTTTATTAGTATATTGACACCCTGATAAAGCCTTGCCTATGGCCAACCTTTGTTTAAAAGTCTAGTCCACTTCTGTACACCAAGAAGATTAAGAAAATCATCTTTGGGAACCCCTGACATGCGGAGAGTTGTTGTCAAGCTGTCCGGTTTTTCTTCTCCCTCACCATCTTTAAACGACTGTCATTCTCTAGCGCGAAATGACACCTGCAAAGTCAACGTGACGGCTTCCGTTCCTGAATTATATTCCTTTTTTTATTCTTGTATTATTTATTGTTGTGTTTCAACAGGCCACAGAAGCATGAATGATCTTTGATCAAACTGTGTCAACATTCCATGTTTCCGGTCCTAACTGCTCATCTGTTAGTGTGTACGTAACGTCTTGTGTCTCTCCCTCCTCAGGCCCCCGTCTGATCGCTCTCTCTCTCTCTCTCTCTCTCTCTCTCTCTTTCTCACGTCTCTCTTCCAGATTAACGAGTTAAGTAATGTGCCTGTACCAGTAATGCTGATGCCAGATGACTTTAAAGCCTACAGTAAGATCAAAGTGGACAACCACCTATTTAACAAGTAGGTACATCACAGCTTATGCTCTGTCAGCGCAATCTGTGTAATCTGTTAAAGAGTAAACAGAGAGGTTGCCTCACTGTCAGAGTTCAAAGCGCCTGCTGACACTCCCAACATGATTGACAGCCTCATTTTGTACTGTGATTATACTCTTTGTTACATGTGAGGGGACACACGCATGGAGAAATGTGCTTATCAATCTAAACAGCCAATCACATCGCAGAGCTGTGTTGCCTTACCTCCTGCCAGTGCATGCCTGAAGCTGGACTTATTTTCGTGTGTGCAAACTTTCTATTTTATTTTAGTCATCACCTTAATGGTTGTAGCAATTTACTTGTCAATCAAATGTGATCGTTATTTTAGTCATTATTTACACATTTATCAATCAGAATTGATCTCAGAGGGATTAACAAGGTGCAACATCCCTCAACAAGAATTAAACTAATGAAAAAGCATTTATAAATGGGTCGGTGTAGAAACCTCAAGAGAGTCACATGTGAGGAATCTCTCCTCCAGAATAGACAGAGTGAATGATGATTTATTTTTAACTTGACAATTTAAAACAAATCAAATGAATAATTATATAAAACTCTTCAAAAAGGCGTAGGTGGAAGTAAAAGTACGTATAAAACCCCATCTCTTTCTCTGTCATACAAAATAAAACATTTTGCTAATACTTGCAGTTTTAATATAGCTCAACTTGCAGACAACCCAAATTTCATTTGCCCAATTTATCTGTAGCTCTACGTCAATAAATTCACAGATGAGAAAAGATTAATTCTAACACAAATACTGAAGTGTTTTTATTCTTAGCAAAAAAAGAGGAAAGAAGAGAGATGAGTTATAACAATCACAGACCAAAGGTGATATTTCTCGACTACAGCACTAAATATTCCAGGTCTCTTTCACCCACTCAGTCACACTCATATGTAAAGACAGTTTGGGATTCTCTCCTTCCCCAAGGCCACTGTTAACTGGCAGCCTCAAGCAGGGCGATGTCACAAAGCAGAGGTTGAAACTGGCTTCATGAGCTGTGAGAGTGAGTTCAGTGAACTTCAGTCACCGCATCTTACCCCCGGGTGCTCTGGCAGAACAGGATCTTCACGGCATGACTGACAGACCTGTACTAACTCCGTGATGCTGCAATGGAAATATTAGCCGGGAGTCGGGTTGCATCGGCAAAAATTGTTGTCATAGCTCCAGTGAGAACTTAACTGAGCCTCTTTGCAATTCAAATTGACCTCATGGAGAAGTAACAGTGGGATGGTTTGGCTCCATAAGGTTAGAGAGTAGTACAGGTGTGTCTCCCCCACTTCTCCCATCACATTCCTTTTAGTTTGATCTTGATTGTTGGCCTCATTCTGAAGATAAGCACCATTCATCCCAAGATATTGCAGTTTTCTTCAGTCTTAGCTGCAGCATTCGTCTCCACGTTTTCGAATGCAAATAAACATCTACATCCTCTCCGCACACACGGATCAAATGATGTTGTCTTTAATAAAACTAGGGATTCAGCAGCGTACTTCCCCGGTCTTCCAGTCTGTCAGAAATGACAACAGAAATCAGAATGCAGATTCAGACCATTTCTTGGCATGACAAACCTCTAAATGGGTTTTTCAGAACCTTCTGATGTTGCTCTCTAAAATGCTCTCTAATGTCAACCTTTGAGGGAGCTGTTCACTTGTGATTTGACCTCTTTAGACTCTTGTAAACATCAGGTTTGAAGAGATTTGTTGGATTCGATGCTTCTCGAGATCAGTGATCATTCCCATAACAATCTTTCATGTAAAATGTTAAAACGCTGTAACCACAAACTAGCAGGTATTATCAATAATCACAAAGAAGCTCATCAGAAAATGACATAAATGCCTAATAGCCTCATTTCACTTCAAGGTACATTGTGAAGGATCGATGCATCTAGTAATCAAGTTAGCTGCTGTAGCTGAAGACCCCTCACTTCACACTCACTACACTCAATTCTCTAGTTCCTAAGAATTGAAATCAGTTTAATTTAAACAGTTTTTGGGACCTGTATATATGCATGTCACCTGCTTTGTATTTGTACAGCTGAAATAATGTCAATAGTGGGTTTTCCTTCCTAATTTTCACTCTTGTTTTTTTTCTTCCTGTTAGAGAAAACCTGCCTAGTCGCTTTAAGTTCAAAGAGTATTGTCCCATGGTGTTCAGAAACCTGAGGGAGAGGTTCTGCATCGATGACCAGGACTACCAGGTCAGGCAGAACCCGCAACGAAGCTCCAAACACACATTCGTTCCCGGCCATCTGGGAAGCTTTAATATCCGTCGTCTTCTCTTTGTTAGAACTCTCTGACGAGGAGTGCGCCGCTCAACAGCGACTCCCAGGGTCGCTTCGGCAACCGCTTCCTGTCCAGCTACGACCACCGTTTTGTAATCAAAACCGTGTCCAGTGAGGACATCGCAGAGATGCACAACATCCTAAAGAAGTATCATCAGGTAAGGACCCTCACACCTCTTTGTGGTGAGGAGGAGGCTTCATCAGACATGAGCCATCATCTCCCAACATGTTTAATAGCAGTTATGTTCGGTATAAAGACTCATCCTTTCATTCTGTAGTTGATCTTTGTGGATATTCACATCAGAGAGAAGCACAATCACTGCAGGGATAATAGACCAGTGCCCAGTTTAAATCTCTTGTCAGTCCGATTTTTTCATTGAATTTGATCCCTCACGCCCACACCTGCTGTGACACTCCCATGTCTCGACTGTGCCCAGTTTATAGTGGAGTGTCATGGCAACACGCTGCTCCCTCAGTTCCTGGGCATGTACAGGCTAACGGTGGACGGGGTGGAGACCTACATGGTGGTAACCCGGAATGTATTCAGCCATCGTCTCACTGTACACCGCAAATATGACCTGAAGGTAGGATGCATACTGTGTTATGTGTCTTTTTTTTAAGATCAGACTTTTCTTCTGTTTATTTGTAGCCATGTAAACAATTTATTTTAATATTGATCAGTGGATTATTTTCTGATAAATTGAGTGAAAATCTTGTTTGTTCCCTGAGCTGCATCACAACCACTCACCAGTATGTTTTATTGTCTTACACACAAACAAACAGTGACAATATAATATGTAGTAAATAAAGTAATGAATTTTAAATGTTCTACTTTTGTTCTGAAAGAATTTGCTAAATATGTTAAAACAATCATTTGAACTGAAGGTATTTTTAAAACAGTAAATGAAGTCATTAAATAACATATGGAATGTTTTGCTTATTTCAAAATGTGTTTAAATTCCACTCTTGAGAAATACTTTAATGAAATAGAAACCTTTACATTGTATTGTGATAAGTGATGAACGCGGGATGTGGATTAAGTGACAGGACCTGCGTCTTGCTCTTCTTCTTTGTTTGATGCTAACAGCTGGAGGCCAGATTAGCCACTGCTAACACAACATTCATTACCTCCCTGTTCAATCAACTGGACAACACAAATGCAGCTCATGAACCGAAACATTCTGGACTTAAGCTAAGGATGAAAATCCACCGTTTCCAGCAGCTGTGATCAGAGCATTCAGACTGCGCGCCTACAAAAATAATCCTCTGGAACATATGGCTGCCTTCCTGCCAACTTCTCTCTGGGGAGAGCAACTTTGGCTCTCTGACACTGACACTTTAAAAAGACGCCGAGGATCAGAACAGAAATATGCTAACACTCCCTCTGATGTGTCTGGAGACGTGTTCGGTTAATGCTATTTTTAATCTCCTTTCTTCCCCGTTTGTAGGGTTCTACAGTCGCCAGGGAAGCGAGCGACAAGGAGAAGGTACTTTTTTTTGTTTCTGTGAGATAACAACTGCTGACATGATGGAAGAAAACGCCTGAGGCACACTTGTCAAATGACAGCTAAATTCAGACATTATTAGTAAGCAGGTGTTTTGAGTAATTAGTGTTTTTTGGTTCAGTTATTTGCTGTCACTACGGCCGGTCACATCTTTGTCACAATGTATTGGCTATAATAAATGTAATATGATGTAGAGACATATATTTGATATGATTATGCTTTTTATGAATATGTCAATTCTATCTCTGTTTGTCCACATTATCGAGTAAATTTAAGAAATTGAAAGACAGAAAACACATTTTCTAGTGTCATTACTAAAAGCCATGCGTCTCTCTGTCTCTCGCTCTCTCTCTCTCTCTCGCGCTCCCCTTCTGTGTGTGTCTCTGTCTGCGTCTCCTCAGGCTAAAGAACTCCCCACGTTTAAAGACAACGACTTCTTGAATGAGGGACAGAAGCTGCAGATAGGAGATGACAACAAGAAGTACTTTTTGGAGAAGCTAAAACGGGATGTAGAGGTAACAAACATAACCTTGTTTTCACCCAGGCTGCCTCGTGGATCAATACGGTTTATAGGCTCTGTTCACACCTGCACGTTAATTACACACATACATCACACCCCTGAGCCTCTGGTCAGAGGTCAGCTCCTCTAACCCTTCAGCTACAGCTGCCTTATTTATTTCTGTGATGTCAACCATCAGCTCGCAGATGAGTTTGATCCTGCCATCATATGCAATGTGAATGCAGCTACCTCTGTTGCTAAGCTCGCTACAGTGACCGTCTCTTCTGTGTCACTGTGAAGAAGCAGAGGGGAGCACATGGGCCGAATAGCATGGATTGGACTGATGTTGTCTGTTTCCCCTGTGTCGCCCTCAGTTCCTGGCCACCCTGAAGATCATGGACTACAGTCTGCTGGTGGGCATTCATGACGTGGAGCGGGCCGAGCAGGAGGAGATGGACGTGGAAGGTGTGGGGGAGGAGGACGAGTACGAGAACGACGGCATGGGCGGAGGTGTGCTCACCGGCTCCTTTGGCACGCCGCCCGACAGCCCCGGAAACCCCCTCAACTGTGGGGGGTTCTTCGGTCCGGGGGAGTTTGACCCCTCGGTGGACGTTTACGCAATCAAGAGCCACGACAGTGAGTTTCCTTTGACTTTCCCCTCGCGCGACAAACACGGCTGTGTTTGCATTGCCCCTTTAATCGCCGTGTTCCGGGTAAATGAGGTTTTGTTTCGCCGCCAGGTGCTGTGAAGAAGGAGGTATACTTCATGGCGATCATCGACATCCTCACGCACTATGACGCTAAGAAAAAAGCTGCACATGCTGCCAAAACTGTGAAACATGGGGTGAGTGCAAACACCACGTCATGTCTCTTCCCAAGTCGAGTGCTATGTTCACTGATACACGATCGCACGTAGCTTCATATTCTCTGGCTTCCGTTGGCTGCTTGTTGTTTCTAGGCGGGGGCTGAGATCTCGACGGTGAACCCGGAGCAGTACTCCAAGCGATTCTACGAGTTCATGTCCAACATCTTATCATAGACTCATGTCCCAGTCCCGCCAGTCACTTCCTGTCATAGATCTGTCCGAAGCCACGCACTTATTTCTCACCTCACCTCGGTGTTGGTCCACCCCCCCCCCCCCCCCCCCCCCCCCCCCCCCCCCCACGCCCCCCCCCCCCCCCCCCCCCCCCCCCCCGCCTCCCCTCGGTGTTGGTCCCCCCCCCCCCCCCCCGCTTCTCCGTCTCCTCCAAGAAGAGCCCTCCAATCTCCGCCAGGACCAGTTTGGCAGGATAGATTCACCAAGCCTGTTACTGCCCCTCAGAAAACACACCACCTCCACCTTCCTGGCTCCTCATCCACGACAAGGAAAACCCATGAACTCCTCACCGAATCTGGAATGACCTCCCGATAATCTCCCCCTCCTCTTTTTTTTGGTTTTTAACTTCTTTGCTCTCTTTAGCCACCTTGTTGCCCCTCACGCCAGCACGGAAACTGTCTCACTAATGCCTTGAACGAGTGTGTCAGCTTCAGCAGTTAACAGTCTCTTAGTACAGTCTCTTCGGTTCCTGTTCATGTTGTTGTTGTTCTTATGATTTTTATTACACACACTTACACACACTTACACACACACACAGATGTAAACAACACAAAGATGCAGAATGGTCAGATTGCATGATAAACTCTTTGACAGTCGCCATCAGGCTATTGTCTCAATAAAACAGCTGATAGATTGGAAGAACAGTGGGTCAACATTAATATATAATGGTGTATTAAGTAAATGAATGCAATATCAAAAATGCATGGCTGATGTGTACATGAGACTCCACCAGTACGTCGAAACATCAAACCACTGACACTACGCATCTGAGTGTTATGACAAAAATAAGAGAAAAAAAGGAAAAAAAATCGGTGTTTGAATGTTACGTTGCCATATTGTTTTTGAATATTTTTGAGATTTTAACCGTGAGCTTGGTGGAGGTTGGTCTAAGAAAAAAAATCACATTAAAAGGGGAATTCTGCAGCAAATACTTGTTTTATTACCATAAGGATCATTTTTATATCTTGTTTACATTAATGTAGCAATTTTGTGTTTGTATACAGTATTGTTTTGTTACCAACAGACATTAGAAAAAAAAAGGTTACTTGAAAATGATTCATTGCATATTAAAGGGAGTTTTATCTTGTCTCTGTTGTTTAGCTTCGCTCATTTATTCAGTTCTTTCTGCACTAAGGATATTTTTTTATATGTATTTTTTTTTAAAATCACAACTGATTTACATGCAAAAATCATGGTCTTTGTAGCAGAATCAGAATTTGTTTCTACTCCCAGTAAGACATACGAGCAAAATTCTATAAATATATTGTATAAATATTTGAAATTGCATCAGGTACTTTTTCCAGAAAAAAACTTCCTTTGTCTAAGAACTTTTTAAATACCGATAAACTAACTTCAAACGTATTATTCAATACCACTTCAGACTTCAAAGAGAAAGACTTTGACCATCAGCCACTGAAATGCAAATGTAACATAATGCCTCTGGGCAGCAGTGAAGTGTCCTTGGCCTCAGCTCAGTGATGTGTTTGGATGCAGCACAAGAAGTTGAAAGTCAATGGTAGTGTCACATAATGCATTAAATATTTCCGTCGGGCTACATTGTTTATTTGAACATGTTTCGTTCAGTTATCATACAAAGCTCCATGATTTGGTGAAGACCCCAACAAATAAGAATCAAGTTCATTGTTTAAACCTAGATTTGTTTATTGAACAATATCAATAAGAAAAAGCATGAAGAGTACAAGCATGGTTTATCATTTTTATACAAAATCTGTGTTGGTAATGTGAGAGGAGAAACAGAAGCTTTAGTCCATCCTGGCCTTCAGGGTTCGTGTAGTGATCTTGTCTTTCTCACTGATGGAGAAAAGAAGAAACTGTCAATCACTGCAAACCTGTAATTCTACTCATCTTTAAATGCCTGGACTGTACCTGTCATTGGGGCTGTATATCTGCCTCTAATTATCATAGTACAATGTTCTATATTTTCATAAAAGTTTTGCCCATCATTCATATTTTCAGATAACTGTAAACATCTGTATAATTATCTTACGTTTGTACATTTAATTTCTACCAGAGGGAATGGAAATAATTTGGCTTCATCTTACAAAATGCAGTTTTGATATCAAGGACATATTAGACTCCTGAAATTCATTCAATATTCACACTTGGTATCATTGTACTTACATGACATGCACAACGACTCCCATGCCAGAAACCGCATCTCTGTCCACAGCATTCAGCATGGCCTGGGAGATGGTCTCAAACAGGTCCTCTGGTTCCTGTGCGATCAAACACATCATGTACAACAACATTCGACATTTGTAACTGGAATGTCTGAAACCACAATACAACAAGAGGTGTAACAATGGAAACAGAGGTCACTCAGTACTTACCATGTCTGGCTGCCACAAGGATTCACACATGCCGTACATCTGCTCTGAACAAGTACCGCTCACTACAAAGTCCTCCGTCACCATAGGACAGCCAATCAGATCCAGGGAGCAGATGAATGGCTCAAAGGTTTTGGGATCTAGTCCGGCAATCACAGGCTCAATGTAGTACGGCCCAAACCTGAGTTGAGAAATAATTTTTTTTAAATGTTAAATTAACAACACCATCAGAACAAAAGTGGAGGATTTGGCACAGAGTTAGGCTCACTCACCTCCTTTCATACAGCAGGTTGGACACCATGCTCATGAAGGTCTTGGGTTTGATCTGACGTCCTTCCTTCAGTTCATACAGGTTCAGTCTGAATTTTAACCTCTGGGATCTACACACAGGACACAGATGTGCAGTTATAATCGGTTTGATCACAGAGAAACAGAAAATTACTCCGCCCTGAAACTTTATACATTGCGCATTAATACAATAAACAACATGCCCCTACAATTCATTTCTCTTATTTTCTCATACAAGCAATGTCCACGTGATGATGAACTTAAAAACGTTTACTCTTGAGGTGTTTGTTGGTAACAAACGCTTATGGTTGGGGGAAACATCACTTGACACTCACACTGTCTGGACATCAGTGGCCAGTCCAGCCAGCCCGATGTGCAGCCTCTCTCCCATGGGGAAGATCTTCTGGAAATCTGTGGTGACCATCTGAGCCTGGATGCCAAATCTGCGGTCGGCTGCTATCGCCACACAGTCCTTCCCCCGCATGGCCATGACGGCCCCTCCATTATAGGACATAATAGACTGGATGAAAGTGAGGAGAGACATGCGATCATTATTAACAGTTCAGGCCATACAGTAGTGTATTTAAAACATACAAAATACCCAACACTAAATACATCTCACCTCACCCTTCCCTAATGTAAACTACTTTTGTGACTATCCATTTTTTATTCGGCAGAGTTTCCTACAGTTTTAAACATTCGAAACATTTATAGTTGGACTTGTACAAAAACATGGCAGCCTCTGTAGAGAGGACCCTCTTACACTGCAGGATTCAAACAAAGTGTTCATTCAAGAACTACGAGAATAATTACTTAAACTTAAATATATTACTATTATTATTTCATTAAACATTTACTTAGATAAAAAAAAAACGTATTCCGTAAATGACAGTTCAGTAAGAAATGACGTGAATAACGGTGTCAATAGAAGTGTTGTGCTACTGTCACTGTGGACGGTAGCTGCTAGCTTGATGCCATTCAAGTAAGACTAGGGCCATCACATTTAGTGTCTCATCAGTTACAGGTGGACGTGGCACTAAGTGTAATACGGTTTAAATATTTAGGTGTGAGTTAAAGCTCATTATTAAGTTGTATCGTATCAAAGTGAATCCAGGAAACCAGGGTAAGTGATCGCACCGACACAAACGTTAGCTGGATGTCAAGCTAGCCAAGTGCTTAGCTTTCCACCAGCTATACAATGTCTTACTTAACTGTCCTACAAGTAGAAACCTTTCTCCAAGGAAGACGTAAGGGAGAAATATTCACTATTTTAGTTTAACGTTAGACTTGTAGCCGGGAAATAATGGCTAGTTTGACGTAGCATGCTGCAGTAGCTTACGGGCCAGCAGCATTAGCTTAGCCGAGCTGTTGGTTTCTGTAAATCTTAATAGCATATTTTTAAACCTTTCTTCACAACTTGCACGCTTAATATATTGCTTGTACAGTTTTCTTACCATTGTGAAGGTGTTTCGATGTCTCCCAAACAAGCAGAAACTGTAAACTCTGCTCTTCAGATGGAATAGAACACTCTGAGCTTTAGCTTCCCACAGTGACTACACGATTTAGAAACACTAGGATCACACAAACAAATTGTACAACGTCATCGCGCTCACAGAGCTGATTGGTTTGATGAACGTTGATCGGTACGTAGCGCTGTGTTCATTGGTCAATAATGGGTCGGTTAGTCTCGTCATGCATAGTTTGGTTGAAGTGTGTTGAAAATGAAATTAAAACCGGGGTGTTTGTAACATAGATGTTATTGCTCCCCAGTTTTGAAGGGTTTTGGACCAAAAATCAAGGGCTACATTTGCCTCGTACAATTTTTTTTAAATTTCATATTTATCATGTTGTCAAAACACTTCAAAGGCACAGTGCCTATGATTTAGTATCTTTCAGGCACTATTACCACTCAAAAGACAATTGTGTCTATCCTTGGCCATTATGAAAAACACAGCCGCCTCCCCCAAGAGGAATACATCAGTACATTTAATATATTCAGTGTCTGCCAATGAAGAAGTACATCGTTTTATCTCAATCTTGCAAACTGAATCTTCGATACAGCAATTTTGTCTATTTTGTGATTTTGCTCCTCACTGCAAGACAAGTATAGTAAATTCCACACCTGTAAGTGCTTACTACATGAAATCACTGTAAATTCTAATAGCCACTGGTGCTAAAAAAAGTTTGCATAAGCAACGACACAAGTCAAGTTACGATACCTGGTCATGATCAATTTAGAATTATATGAATATTTGGTTTCAATATAAAGCACAAGCTTTAATGTTTGTTTGATCAGAATGACAGTGACAACTTTTCATAAAACAAGCCAATTATAGAACACTGAAAATGGTTTTAATTCCAGTTTATACTCAGAGGAATACAACAGGTCATAAACATATATTACAAAGAAAACAAATCTGGTCATTTTACACTGTCAAAATAAAAACCTGTGCGGTACAGTGTTCAAAAACAAGGGCCGAAAAGACAACTGGGTTCCTGGAGAGTAACTAGAACCAATCAGTCATAACTGTTGACATTAGTGTGAAATACAAATTATTTACACCAGTAAAAATCAGCTTTACAAAATAAAAACCAAGAGGTTATCTGTTTCAATACATGACAGACTCCCACTACGAGCTCCAACCCTCATCAGAGATGTGGTATTGGGCGGCACACTCCGACAGAGTGTTTTCAGTCAGTTTATACACAGTCCAATAAATGTGTTCTCTTCATCTCTTCATGAAGTTGTCCAAGGAGGCTGGCGTCCTCTGAATGGAGTAGATGTTCCTCTTCACTCGATCTTCTAAGGACGAGCTGGCGACGCTCTCCAACTTCATGTCACTGCAAAGAACACGCAGAGTGTTTACAATTCATGCACACACTGACATGGTTAGTCTCGCTTTAGTTGATAATTGCTCCCACTTACATATCTATTGTTAAAAACAATATGCTTTTAACATAACAAATAGGAACTTTACGCATTATTAGTGTGATGTCATGATGGTGTTCAGAAACTTACTGGATGAAGCCAGAATGCCGATCATATTTGGCATTTTGTTCCCGCAGCCGTTCCTGCTCCTCTTGCTTCTTGTATCTCTTCACATTATTCTCCCTGTCCACGTCCCTCTGCTTTGCCTCGTCAATCATCTCCCGCCTCTTTCGCTCAAGTTCTTCTGCTGAGAGCTTTCTGCATCAGACAAATGAATAGATAAATGAATATTACTGGAGCTAATTCATCATGCCGGATCATTCAGGCAACAGTTTCACATGAACCTAAATAGTGTTTTGTTGCTATGGCTTTAAGAAAAATGTGTACCTTTCTTTGTTTGTGGAGGCACAACAAAATACACACTCTCAACATAAACATATAATGGATAAATGACTGGTAAAAGTCAAAGTACATGTAATACAATGCAGAACCATGTTTCTGAAGGTCTGTGAGCTCATACTTGGACACGTGGTTGGTCTGTCTGTGGTGATGCTTCTTCTGTGGGCTGGGAGCTCTGGGCTCCACCGTCCTGTCGCTTCTGTGTGAGGCAGAGTGATTGTTCTTGTTCCTGTGAGGTGACCGGGAGCGGCTTCTGTCACGACGCTCCGAGTGATTGGAGGTAGCCAGGGATTGGTGATGTCGGCCAGAAGGAAGCTGGGAGGAAGAGATTCTGTATTTAGACTTGGGTCGGAGAGAAATTATTAATATGATCCGTTAGATATCTGCTCCTGACTGACCAGTAGACCATAGCCTGGGTGGGAGCGATGCTTGGTGTCTGACGAGTCATCTCGTGAATGGGACCTGAAAATATAAACTCAATATTTATCAGCTTACTGAAATTATAGACACATTTTTTGTAGCGACAGTTCTTGAACAAACCTGTGTTTTTTCTCATCTTCCTCATCAGAGCTGGAATTTGAACTTCTCCTCTTGTGCTTCTTCTCCTTTCTTCTCTCCTTGCTTCCCTTCTTCTCCTTTTTGTCCTTCTTCCTCTTCTTCTTTTTGTCTTTCTTGTCAAGATTCTGGCGTAACTGTGTGAGAACCGACAAGTGTTTATCATCACACTCTATTGTTTATAAACATGAATATAGAAAATATGGATAAAAAGCTTGACAATAATATAATCAAAAACAAATGTACCATTCATTCATATCAGAATAGAACTCCTACCATTTCTTTGATCTTCTTCATCTTCACGGGATTTGTCAAGACTTCCCTCTTCTTCTCTTCTTCACGTTTCCTTCAATATAAAAAAAAACACATATGAGCAGATTTGAAGCAGTGACACATCATTTCAGTGCAAATGACACAAAACTTACCTGATTTGGAAGAGAGGGTCTTCCCTGATCTTTGCAGCCAAGTCGAGGCTGGAGGCAGCGGTGGCTGGGTTGAAAATGGACCCGGGGAGGAGGCCAGTCTGAGCTGATGGGCCGCTCTCTGGCTCCTCATACTGGTCGGTGATCTGCTTGTCAATGGCACGTCCGAGCAGGTACTCGTCTCTGGACACCTGACCAGCAGGTCCCTGGTACATCCAGTCCAGACGATCATCCTTCTTTCTGTCATCAAACAAAAAGAACCAAACACAATTTAGACCCCGCTCCTCTCTCTCAACCAACCAAAACACTGTTGCTGATGAGATGAGAGAGAGCTCACTTTATAGCACCACTTTGCTCTGCGTATCTGGTCATTTCCTCTCTGGCTCGTTCATTCTTCAGCTCTTTTTGGAGCTCCTCGATCTTCTTGCGTTCGGCCTCATGTTTCTGCTCAGCTTTCCAAACACGCTCTATGTTTTTCATAGTCTGGGGATGCCAGCTCTTTTTCAGGTTCTGCCAGGGAAGGGGAGGGGGGCATCAATAAAACATTTAGGTGATATATTTGATGTGACAGGTCATTTTTATTCATTTATATTGAGTTTAGACGTTTTACTCTGTAAAGATGTTAGTGAGCATGCCCATACCCCACTTTAATATTACCTTGCTTGTTGACAGTAGTGTTTTGCGAACATAATGTGACAGTGGTTGTTTAGTATCCATAACATCATCTATATAATTGTAAAGGTAAACTATTAAAGAGAGACGGTGGTTTATCAGCTGATTCTCTTATCAACTGCCAGATAGGTTAAGCTAATGTTTTGCTAAAGTTGCTAATGGCTTTTCCAATATGTTTTCATCCAAAATGTCCAAATACTAATGTAATTGAACCTTATAGTAAGACTTAAAAGCTTCAAATATATACCAACACATATTGTAACGACAGTGCTAACGTAAATCAAAATGCATTTGAAAAGACTCATGCTCCTAACAGAGTTCGCAATATATGCCTCAGATTGTCGTAGAGAGCGCCGAGTATCCGTTTAATATCGTGTACTTACCAAGTCGCCTCCCCCCATCTTGAAATATTCGTTGTTTCAGCACTAAAAGAAACGATACTATACAATTCTGTCCTTAAACGATCAAAAGTACCACGACGACTTTCAAACGCAAGCTAACAGAAAAAGCCACCGAGGGCTGTGAGTGATGTATTTCCTGTTTGGGTAGATCATATCCGGTTTGAACTCATGGTGCCTTCACGTGACGAACGTAAAATCCGACATTACGTAACTTCCCATTGTAGATAAACACTGGCTGTATCTGCCTATCTTATCTCTTTGATACGACTATTTTACAGATTAAACGAGTGACTGGTTTTAGTATTTACAATATCAGAGACTTTCCAACATTCCCTTGATGCTTTAATGTAGTAACTCCCATTTGAGCAATTTGATGATTAGCATAATTATTGTAATTATGATTATCTTATCTCATCTTATTTGATCTTATCTTATCTTACTCTAATACCCCCACCCAGGCTTACCAGTCCCACCAGTCCCCTTAAATATCACTTTTAATTTAATTAATTTTGCATGTGCATTAATTGCAAATCCATTAATATGTCATTCAAATTGGCCTTATTCGTTTTATATTATTTACACATATACATACACATGGACACATTCTTCTCCTTCTTCATTATCATCTTCTCCTTCTCCTTCTCCTTCTTCTTCTTCTTCTTCTTCTTCTTCTTCTTCTTCTTCTTCTTCTTCTTCTTCTTCTTCTTCTTCTTCTTCTTCTTCTTCTTCTTCTTTTTCCTCTAATTCATCTTCTTCTTATTGATAATAATCATCAACTGTTTTGGCTGTTGATAAGGATTTGACACAGACACAGAATGTATAGTTTTTATTTAGTTAAGAACAATAAGAATAGATTAAATACAAGTTATTACACCATAACTTATTCAAAGATTTTCAACTTATCTTATTACAGTCTCCACAACTAAAACATTTTCTACAACAACCATTTTTTTAAAAGGTGGCACTTTTTGCTCTATTAGCCATAATAAAAGAAAACATCATGAACCTATGTATGTTATCACCAACAAATATTATTATATCAACAATAATAGTAAATATGTAATAATGAACTGATGTTTAAGCACTATATTTCTCTTCTCATCAACTATACATAAATACAGCAACCATGAGCCAGTATTCAATGATGCAGACTCTCTAATGTAGAAATCTCAGTCTAATGTGTGTGATGTTTACATACAGTATACGCTAATAGTGTTTAATGTGTTCACACTGTTGCTACAGAACTACTGATCATACAGTACTAGTTATGAGGGTTAACTATTCAGAACAAATCCGAAATTAGATGTCATTGTTCTCTTTGCTTGTGTTGAGCAGACGACAACAAACGGCACAGTTTCCCTGGTGCACTAATCGAATAAACCGTTGTCTTGTAACAACGCAGAGTTCCGTGAAATCATTTGTTGTGCTTGTGCAGCTTCTGACACACTAACTGCTGTTTGGACTGCAGTGTCCTCCGTCCAGGGCAGCACAACAAGGTGCAAACAACATGGACTTTTACAGTCCTTAGACTGTAATAGGAAACCTTTGCCAAATGGCACATGGGACAGAGACAGTTCAGTTCCACTGTTCTGTAGCTGCTGTTCAGTATATATCTGAATAAGCACTGACTGACCAAATAACAAAAACACTGAGTGTGAACAAATATGATAAAAGTGCCACTGAGGGGAACTGCAGTCTAATGATGATGATCCATCGCTATGACGAATGTTGTTTCAAAATGCATTATTAAGTGCAGCTGTAGACCATGGGCCGCTGGATGAAGGTATGCTCCTGCACCCATAATGTAATGGAGCTCTGCTTTGTGCTGGAAGTTTCAGTCAGCAGCAGCAGCTTGTTGTGTTGACAGGGTGGATCTGTACAGTTGTGTTTACATCAGCATGTCCCAACAGAAACCAGCACTCAGTCTGGCAGGCAGCATTTTCTCCCCATGTCCAGCTTCATCTTTTTATTCAGGGGGCGAGGAGCCATCCACGAAGATGTGAGGTCACCTTTATTCACACCATGCAATGTAATGTATTGTAGTTACGTTACGTTATGTTATATCATATTACATCTAATATTATCATCATATATTATTATAGATTATACATTATATATTATATATTATATATTATATATTATATATTATATATTATATATTATATATTGTATCATATCATATCATAATTCAGGATCACATCACATTGGCTTTCATTGTGGACATTGCCACAGCACAGCATTGTTGTCTGTACTTTCCTGTTGTTTATGTACTGTTTCAATGACTTGAATGCCAGCGCGAATGCCACACACCCAGTTCAGTGGAATGCACTGTCCATTATGCAAATGATGTCTGACCTTCTATAAAATGACGAAAAGAAAAAAATTAAATGTTCCAGTGTCTCACCTCAAATTGCACAGTAGGCTGCACTAACATGGTGACAGTTGGAAACAATGTCACTGTGTAAAAAGGCTCACTGCTTCCTGCTCGATCACGCCAGGGACACAGGTTCTCATCTACATGTGATTGATTTCATTGTAAACAAGTAAGGAGACGCCACCTTCTGTTGGACCCCGGCTCTATCGCAGCAACCGAGGTCCAGCAACGGCTTCAGCTCACTTTTTACCACTGGTAACTGGTGGTTACAACATTTAGATTCACTGAGAGAGTCCAGTTGATCAATTCACAGGACCACACATGTAAGTTTCCATTAGTAAATGTCCAAACTTCTCTATTCTACTGTAAAACTATGGCACCTCTATGACAGGCAGAGCTGTGGCGGGCAGACGGTGAGCCTTTGATGAAATTAGCTGGACTGCCCCGTCAGACCGGAGACCGAGGGGTCGGCCTCACATTTCAGCTTCATGGGAGGATCTGCTGTGTCGGACACGGACAGGTTCGAGGACGACGGCGGGGGAGAGGACGCGTCGAAGCCCTTATCCATCCGGCCGTCTCCGTTCACCCTCTCGTCCCCGTGTCCCGGCGGGGACTCGTGCGTGCGCATGTGCTTGGCCAGATGGTCGTTGCGCATGAAGACCCGGGGGCACAGCGCGCAGCTGAACTTCTTGGCTCCGGTGTGCGTCTGCAGGTGGCGCTGCAGTTCATCGGAGCGCGTGAATCTCTTGCCACAGAAGAGCCAGTTGCAGACGAACGGCCGGTCGCCGCTGTGCCATCGCAGGTGCGCCTTCAAATGGGAGGTCTTGGCGTACGCCTTGCCGCAGCCCGGGATGTGGCAGTTGTGCATGTGCTTCATCCTGCTGTTGTCGGTGCTCTGGCCCAGCTGCTCGGCGTGGACGCAGTTCGGACAGCGGCACGCCGCCTGACCCGCGCCCCTGGAGGAGGAGCGGCGCTGGGGCTTGGGCCGGGCGGACACGGCGCTCTCCTGCGGCTCCTCCAGGGAAAACGGTTCCTGCTGCAACATTTCAGGGCCCAGTGGCTCCATCTTGAAGCCATCCTGGGGGAAGAGGTGAGGCGAGTGCGAGGCCGGAGCGTGTTGGGCTGAAGCCAGGGTGCACAGCTGAGGCTCGGAGCCGTACGGCCCTAAGGACGACTGCAGCCCCATGGAGCTCCCTGGGCTGACCGAGGGCAGACTTACGCCCTGACCCGTCTGCAGGTCTATCCAGCTCCCTGGTTGGACGTCCCTGTGGAGGTCCCACCAGGCGGGGATGTTCATGTCCTCTGAGCTGCCGCTAGGTGGGGCTGTCCGTAACCAGGGCTCGTAAGGGTGGGTCATGGGAGCGGCTGGTGCAGGTGCAGGACTGTGGTCGGGGTCAGCCACCGGAGGTGTTGTTCACTTTCTCTCTGGTATGGATGGGGAGATTACCACATGCTGGGACACCGGTGCTCTGAAACCCTGGAGAAAGAAAGAGGAGAGGAGAAGTTAAGTCAGTAAATCTCATGTCTCCTCACCGGACCACAAGCACCAGCTTTGAAGTCTTGAGGTCATTTCTCTCAGACTTTGACAGACTTTGAAGTTGCTCAGCTTCTGGCCTAAATCCTCCTGTCTGCGACATTTAAATAGCCGGGGCCCGGACACGCCCCCCCTCCCCACACACCCCTCCATCGCCACGGATACTGCAGTTCTCACGCTGCGTGGCCATGGAGGCAGGAGGGGGGCTGGGAGACAGACGTGTCCAGACAGAGGCCTGCCACATGCATCCGCTGCCAGGTACTTCCCATGGAGGACAGTCAAAGACAAGCGCAAAGAAAACAACATCATGGGCCCTGAGCTGAGGCAGAGGCAGCAGATGGGGTGGGGGGGTGGGGGGTAAATGCATGTGAGATTGGGGGGAGCGGGGAGGGATCGAGGGAGTGTTGACAGGAGAGCAGTTTGGTGAAGGAAGAAGTTGCAGGGAGGTATGGCTGCGGGCCAGAATCTATTTGTACGTCTCAGAGGTTTGTGCAGATGAAACCTGGCAGACAGGAGAACCAGTTTTTTTATGAATCACACATGATTTACAACAGCGGGCCTGCGGGCAGAGCTGCACAGAGGAGCCCCGTAAAATGCCCCGCCTCCTACACACTGGTGGCAGAATGCATCAGCAGTTGCAGACTGACGACATTCATGAGCTTGAGAACGGGAGTCCAACAATAACACACAAACAATTCCTCTATGCGTATAATTACGGACGCATGCTCGGAGACGGCGACCTGTCCTCAACACGCTGCAGGTATGCGCACTTGCGCATATTTCAACACCATCAGTTAGGCGTCGCACGGAGGGGGCGGGGGAGGGGGGGGGCAGTGGGGGGTGGTGGGGGTCGGCT
>JAFBJT010105752.1:0-39536 GCA_016785325.1 Chascanopsetta lugubris
ATGTTAGGTGACTATCTGTTGTGTAGTTGTATGAGTTGTGTAGTGTCTTATTGTGGTGGGCATGTTTTGTGTAACACAGAAACACACAGAGTTTTTCTCATCCCCCGGCGGAAGTGGTTAGTGGAAGCGCTGTTGGACTCCAGCAGCTAGCTGGCTAGGGCGTTGCTAGCGGCAGAAAGTGGGATTTTTGCTCCCTTTCCGCAACTTGTATTCTCGTACAAATCACGTCTTACGTTCGAAAAAACTGCGTTCGGCCTTGTCTGCGAGTTTGTCGCCTGCTCTGCGGTGTTTTTCCCCCGTCGTGGTTGGCGGAGGACTGCCTGTTACTTTCTGTCCCGTTAGCTGGCCACGGAGCTAGCCTGCCTGCTTTTCCATCCACGGGAATTCTGCCGAGAAACGACTGGATTCTGGAAACATGGAGTCAAGGAGCGCTGCACCGTGGTGCTAACCGACCTCACTGGATTCTCTCGGCGCCAGGAGACTCCTGATTTCCCACCCCCCTCCCCCGAAGGACACAGCACGGAGACTTACCGGAGGCCGGGACAACGTTGATGCGGTGTTGTATATATATATTTGGTGGTTAGCCGGCTCATTGTTGTGAACGGGAGTTTGCTTAGTTTGCACACGAAGCAAAGTTTTCTGCTGAAAGAGCTCATCTGTTTTGTTAGCTGGCGAGATTCAAACCCGGCCAGCTCCCCGTGAGAACCGCTTTACTCGCAACTAATGTACGTTTTAAGTTTTTAAAACCGACCGTTTATCCGTGTGTAGCCCCCCCCCCCCCCCCCCCCCCCCCCCCCCCCCCCCCAGTGTCAGGCGCTCGGGTAACATTAGCTGCCTTTGTGGTGTGTATCTATTTTTTTTTTTTTTCGCTAATTTGCAAAACGGGTCGTTTCCCACTCGGTGACGAGCGATTCTCATGGTCACGGGAGCCTCGTCCCCGCAGCCACAGTCGGGCATTTCTGGGAGCAGGAGACACCAAATGGGACTGGAGGAATTCCCAGCATCTCCGGAGATCGTTTAGGCACCGAGGCCATTCAGCCCGAGCAGGGGTGGTGGTGGCGGCGGCGGCGGCGGCGGCAGCAGCAGAGGCGGCGGCAGACGGGACTCCATACATCGCAGGGCCGGGGTGTCTCTTCCAGTGGAATACGGATTGTTTACATCGGTGGAAATTTGGGACGTGGAGGCGAAGGATCCATACAAGGAGTTCATACATGCACGACAACTTGTGCCAGCCGGAGCAGTGTGTTTACTGCTAGAATACTGTTCGATGCCGGGGTAATGATTTCAACTGCGAATACGACAGAGGCCCCGGTTCATATCTCCAGGTCTGCACTGTAGATTCCATCGCTGCTGTCCCGAGTATTGATTGAAAGACAACCTATAGGGAGCGTATTAGTATTTGCTCCGGTAACAGCAGATTAATTCTCCCCCAACATCCATGTAAATAAAACCCCTGGCCACGTCAGACGAATGCCAGAGAAGAAGGACGCTCCAGGAAACCGCCTCATCACACTCTGGAAAATGTTAATCGGATATAATTTACTGCAAATCTAGAAACCGGAAGCCCAATGAGTGACACACAGTCCAGCTTCACTGACAGGTAATGCTTCACCATACAATGCCTCTTTATATTCTGTTCATGCACTGTCTGCACTTCACATTCACTAATGGAGCCCTCACAGTGTTAGATTTGGTTTAAAGGTACAATGTGTAAGTTCGCAGTGAAGGTCTTTCCATTCCAAATGGCAGAATTAGCTTATGGAACAACTACGTGTTTGTGGTTGTGAGTCTGTATTCACACCAAGTGTACAGATTGTTGTTTTTACTGTCCTAAAATGAGCCCTTGGTGTTTACACTAGAAGTGGGTCCTCTCCATGGAGGCGGCCATCTTGCATTACTATGTTTTTAATGTCATCCAGAGACGACACAATAAACATCTCTTAGGGTAGGTTTTACATACTTGGAATCAAAATTGGCAGGTTAGTGGCATTAACTGCAAAGTACAACACACACTACACCCCCTAGTTAGTGTGTACTCTGAAAAATGAATATAGATCACATTAATCATGTATGAATTGTTCTTTGTCCTTGAGAATGAGCCCCATATGTGTGGATCACAAGTGGGTCCTTTCCTTAGAGGCAGCCATGTTGCATGACCATGTTTGTACAGTAGCCCAGAAGGGGCAAACACCTTTTGGACTGTGCTTGATAACTGAATCTGCCCATTGGCTCTCTTCTATGACAGGAAAGGAAAGAGGGAAGTGAGGCGTATTTACTTGCAGAAATGCAGCATCACCACTAGATGTCACTAAATCCCACGCACTTTAAAGTTTAACGTCTTTAAAGTTCTTAATTTTTAACGATGCGGATGGAGTCTGTTTAGAAAATATGTTTAACCTGGTTAAAGCAAAGCATCTCTGTGGCAATGTGCTCAGTAATAACTATGTATACAATCTAATTACTATGGCGAGTACATATCTTAATGGAAACTGTGCTGATCTCAGCGGGGGTAATGGAGTTCTCTGCAGACTGTAAAGTACCACTTGTCCAGAAGGCCTGCCAGGGAACAGTCATCTGTGATCCCTTGACACCTTGCTACATCACTGTTACCTCTAAGCCTTTAAAGCTAACCTTCACCTACACCTATTAAAACAATCTCAAGATTGAGCCAAAGCCTCAGCCCCGTCAAGTAATCACCTTATCTAACGCATCTGTCGACTTAAACCGAAAGGTTAGACACAGTTGCAAAGACCAACGGCCCAAATAATGTGTCACAGTCTGAAGAATGCATTAAATATTAGAGGATCAGTCTGCAGCGGTGTAATCCATTGCAGCGTAATGTTTATGGATAGCTCTTGCGCTGGTGTAGGAAGAAACAGCTGTTTGATGTTGCACCTGGAGAATAAATGTGTTTTTAATATGGCCGTGAAGCTGAGAAATGAAGCTGTTTCATCACATATGGTCTTCCTCACCTGAATCCCACATACCTGTGAGGAGAGCAGCCTAATACAGTGGAATGTGCTTGGTACGGTTTTGACCAGAGGGAAGCTTATTGCACAGGTTGGGAAATGAAATATTCTCATGGGCTGAGCTATAGAGGCTAAAAGCCCAACCCCATTTTACTTGACCCCCTTCCCCCACTGCGGTGATGGCAACAGTGGCTGGCACCAACTGTTGTTGTGGTGCTGTTTATTGTTAGGCTTTATTTATTCATAAAGTAACCATTGCACCAACAATTGTAGCATTAACTTAATTACAATAAATATGAAGTCTCTTCTTGCTTTAACTTGTAGAAAATGGCACTCACCACGTAAATATGTAAAGACAAATAATAATAGCAGACAGTATGATCAGAAATTGAAGACCTTAATGGTAGATTATCGCCAATGTTAGACGGTGCAGTGTTTAATTTCCAGATTTACTGCTGCACTGGAAGGATTGAGGCTGGCAGAGCTATGCAGATAAATCATATTGCCAAAAACGGATAGTTTGATATAGTTTGTCGACGAGATTGTTTTGGACTCTAAAAGCCACTGTCCCTTCTCAAACAGGGATACATAATTCATTGCATTATTTAAATGTGAAATACCATCATGCAAATCAGTGTGACCACAGTCTGTCATTGTAGGTCAGGTACATCTGGGGGTTGGTCGGAGTCTAGACTATGCAGATTGTGTAGCCCTGTATCCACAGGAAATTCATTAGCCTGTGAAGAGGAAGAGTGTTTCAGATACACCAGTATTCTTGAGGATGTTTTCTTCTGTGGCTGATGATAATGACTTTATTGATTGGTGGTGTTGTATGTCTCCTGGCTTTCTCCTTGCTACTTTGTGTACTACCGTCCTTGCTCTCCCCCCCCCCCCCCCCCCCCCCCCCCCCCCGTGTGTCGTGTCATGCATTTTGTTTTTGCTCAGTTGACTATGGTTGGAGTATGCACCCATCATCCATTGGGGTTGGGCCGCCAGCCGATGGGTCAGTTTAGTGTGCTGTTAGCTCTTTGTCACAGAGTTCTGCTGATCTCCACGTTTTTCCCAACCCCCACCCCCTCTGAGGCCCTCCCGGGAAGTGGTGCTGGTGACATCACTAATAGTAAACAATGGCTTTCAGTGGGAGCAAACTGGCTGTCTGATGCACGCTTCCCTACAGGTTCACCAGTGGAGGTCAGGTACATTCACAGAGCATGTTGACTGTTTTCTCTTTCACTCAGCCGGGCGACAAACGCAGAGTGTTAAGCTTACATCTCGGTTGTCCTTGACTGATTTATCATTGTGTCTAAAGCAATTTTGAT
This sequence comes from Chascanopsetta lugubris, assembly GCA_016785325.1. NCBI lineage: Eukaryota > Metazoa > Chordata > Actinopteri > Pleuronectiformes > Bothidae > Chascanopsetta > Chascanopsetta lugubris. The sequence goes on from JAFBJT010105752.1 coordinate 4,289, forward strand.
CATGTTAATAATTTGGCAATTACCCATTTAGTCATGCTGTCATTTTTTATGCCAAAATGTCCATCACAATTTGATATAGCTCAAAACAATGTCTTCCTTTTCTAAAAATTGTCATTATGTTATTTGAAGATTCTGCAGCCAGCAAACGCTTGGTATTTGAAATGAATACATGAATGTTTTGAGATTATAATTTTTTAAAATCATTTAACCTAATGTCTGCAGACTATTGAAGGCATGGCGTCAACACCAGCCGATAATAACATGGCTCTGTTGTTGTCTTATACAGGAAATGGTTTCCTCATGATAAGTGTTTTCATGACAATGTCTCCCAGCATTTGGCTTCCCTCCCCCATAATGCAGAATGCTTTTACACCACCCACTCCAAACTATCTCTTAGTAAATTATTCTGTAAAGTGCAATTTGAAGCATATGTTGAAAGTGCCAGCTGCTGGATTCGTCGCCCAATCCAGTGGCATGGTCGGGCCCGTCCAGTGAAGCTCTTGCGCCCACTCTAGATAAGCCTCCATGGCTGAACTTTCCAGGCTAGGGTCACACACACATTATCAGCCATATTGCTCAATTCCAATTCAGTTGATGTCGGACTGTATGTTATCTTCATAATTGACTAATGTCCTGAATATGACATTTCTTCAAATGCTGCTGTTATTTGAGGAATAGTCTCAGATGGGAAAATAAGCAGCACCAATTGTAACAATTTAGAAAATAATGATATGTACTTACTCCGGTGAGAGTAGCAGAACATATCCAATGGCGTTGACACTGAGGTCAGTATTGTAACCCCAAACAACTGTCCTGCAAACTTTGTCTCTGGCATAAAAATACACTTCAGAAGCCGCTGGTATGAACGTGAAAACTGGCTATGAGTCATTGCTATTCATGTTAGAAGTTAAGAGAAGTCGAGACTCCCATTTGCTACAAACATGACCGTCACCATTCTCAGGATTTGAAGAAGCAAATTCTAAATAGCAAAAAAATCAACTTAGTTGTTTCATGCTGTATTGTTGCATATGCATTGTTCATACATTAAGATAGTGTTGATCCATGGTTCCTCTAGCTCTGCCTGAGAAGCGCGTTCTTGTTTTTTTGTGTCGGTCTTTACACAGGGCAAAAGTCAGTTCATAAATCAGACTTAGGAATTTGACCAAAAACTAATGATAATCTGTTATAAAGTCTGCTTATGCAACAGAACATGTCATTCACCACCTGTTTGTTCTTTTGGAAGATGAAAGCAGAGGTGGTTTTAATCTGATGCCATTTCAAAAACTGTTCCACAGCTGTGCAACCTGTCTTTCACAGCTGGTTTAATTCAAATGCTGATTCCTCCTCACAGGCCTATATTGATAAAAAAAATATACTGTATTTGTGTTATGAACCATACTTTATAATAGTAATCCAAACCCACTGCTATAGAAACACTTTTCCAGACGGCAGTGATGGTTCATGGTCCTTGAGCTAAAGTCAAGAGCAGAGATGAAATGTGAATAATTTGTACACCTTAATTCTTGTTATAATGGCCTGTGGGCCTTTCTTCTCCATTGAAATCATTTGCTGTTGCTAGAGGCATCATGTTTTCACACTGTCTGTTTGTTGGTCCCATTTTCTTGAGCCGAGGAAAACTGGAGGGAATCTCTTCACATTTGGTGCAACCATTCAAAAGACTCCAGGGTGAACAGATTAGATTTTGTGGTCAAAGGTTAAGATGGCCATAACCTCGCCTCATTTCGCTCTTGAGGATGCAATAGTTCAGTTAATGTCTGGAGGGAATTTCATATACTGGGACTCAAGGTTGGACTGATAAGCTAAGGGGTCAAAGCTCATGGCTATAAAGACCTTGCATGATGTGTTTAGGGCATAACTCAACAATTCACATGCTTATTATGAACAAAAAGACAACTGAATAACTGAATTTCCTCTGCCTGAACAGACATGGATGTAAATAGCGATTTCAGCTGACGGCATAGTCACTCCAATAAGGGAAAATATAACACCAGTCAAACTTGTTATTCTAGTATTAAGTTGTCATTTTATTTCTTAGTGTATTTGCCTGTATTCGAACCTGAAATTGTAACAGGAGAAAAGCCTGATGACTGACTAGATTCTAACTCTTGTTTATTTATAGAATGTAAATGAGGACCATAAGAGGTCTCACACATTGATGCCACTTTGGCAGTTACACACCAGCTCTCACCACACTCTGTTCATTCTTGCTAGCTCCCATCTCTCACTTTTTCACACACTCTCTTAATCACATCAATCTTTCCTCCATTCTACACGCCAGCCGGTCCCTTTCATCTACCAGATTTTTATTTTATTTTGATCAAAGATTGAGAACGTACTCTGTTGCATCAATTTTATTGTCGTCACTTAGACATGCTTACATGAAAAATAGACGTTTTCTAGAATTTACTGACCCATTTTTGGGTTGAGCCTGGATCTTGTGTTTGTTAATGTTATTAATTATTCTCAGTCAAGTTATCTCAGTCAAAACTGGCTAAAATAAATTGGACTCTGAGATGTAGGAGGTGAAGGAGATGGGAGAAAATAGAAAAATGGGTGATGCCGCAGGGGTAGTGAGGCTGAAGTCGGGTCATTGGCTGGGGTTCTCAGTGCAAGGGAGTTTGGGGTCTGTCACCCAGTTCTGTGATGTTGATGCTTGTGGACACCCTCTTCAGTCCTGCCCTGGTAACCAAGAAAGCTCCAGGGCTCAAACATTACTTTCACTCCACAAAAGACAGAATCCTAACAATGGAGAAAAGGGGGACAAGGGAAAGAGAGTTGTCATGCCCGAGTGTCACGTCCTCACATTTCCATCTAAGGGTTTTGTGCCAATGAACTAGGCTAGTGCCTCCAAGCCAACTATGGCACTCGTGAAGCCACGGCACTCTGCATTACAGCAAGAGGGATTTATTTATTATGGGTTCCCTGGTGTTATCATTCGTATTTAGCACAGGATTGATTGTACGATACACAAGTACTTGTACACATGTACATCTGCTGAGTCATACATGTAGATGGAAAAAGAAGCAGCATCACAGCTATAGTTAACACCTGATGTGATTTATATGACATGTTGGACTGGAACGCAGAATGGGGAAATTAAATGTTGTTAGTGTGTGCGTGAGGTAGAGCTGCCCTTGCAGACACTTGACATTTTCAGCATCTTGCTTGTGTTGTTATAAAACAGGGCTCGCACGTACGTGTTTAGAATGGTCACTCATTTTAACTGGGGTGAGGTCATGCTTTGTCAATCTGCAGCCTGCCTCCATTTCATTGCTAAACTGTGGAATTGAAGGCACCTGCCAAACAAATCGTCGTTTAACAAATAATCAAGCACAGCCAATCAAGTCATGCGATGTGAAAGAGGATACAGATAAAGTCGATGAACCGTATGTTTGTACGTATCATTATGGATTTTATCTCCTGGGTGCTTCTCTTTCTCTTTCCATTGATAGCAACCATCACATAATAGCACAACGCTCTCTATGTGTCCTGAGTCAAGAATCTCTCAGCATGTGTACATGCACAGTTAAGCTCAGATCAGTTGTAGCTAGGCTATTAAATAGCATGGCAGTCCTTGTCCCAGTACACAAGCACAGAGGCGGAATTCATCTTTTGTCTTGCTTTGCTGTGATAGGTGGCTTTATGCTCCCTTTTCATCAATTTATTATTGATAAATCACAGACCAAACAATTGAGTTAGCTACCCAGTAAACAGCAGCGAAATGCTAGCATTCAAAGCAGTGAATTAGGAAAGTTAACAACTATTTGTTTCATATGTGCTATATAGTTTACTTTTGTACAGATCAGGCACACAATGTCCTGCCACATTCTAGCATTTAATGGTCATACTATTCAACTTGCGGATCTAAGCCTGGGAAGGAAATGAATAAACATATTTTAGTGCAATTTCAGGCAGACTTATGTGTAACATGTACTTCAAAAGTCTTGCTTTAGTCTGCCAAACTTGAATACATTCCCCTCGCAGACTGTAACAGGATTTGTGCTTATAATATTAAATGAGAGCTGTGTAAACATCAAGATCAAACAAGCTTGTCTTCGAATACCAGTGATGGTTGATTCAATGCATACTGAATAGTGCTTAATTGTATCTGAGCATGTTGTGGTAGTGCATACGTGATTATAATTAATAACACAGCACACGAATATTTTTTCAGATGTTGTTTTTCATGGCAGCCGTTAAAACTGTGATGCATATGAGTCAGCTATCTAGAAAGAAGCTGTATAGGGAGAGAAGAGCAACTTTCTGCTGCACTGTGATTAATATTGTGCTGTCTGTTTCTGCTGATTCAGAAGTGACTAGACAGTTCAACACACCCTCGCTCCTTCTCTCCAAAAACCAGAGTCATAACACCACTTCTGTCTGAAACCTGCAGCCAGGATGAGCGGTAGACTCAGACTCCTAATCCCTTTGTTAGCCATCAGTTTAAATGATCAGACCTTTTCTTCAAGAATCTCCGGTGTGAGTGTTCTTTGTTATCCCACGAGGACATTCATGACAGACTGTTTCCCATCATGATGAATCACTGGGTATATTAAGTATCATCCAGCTTTCACCAAGCCGGTGCTTTTTGTGCTAAGTATAGGGTAATAGATGGAAAAATTTTATAGCTTTGGGGAGAATGAAGTGTCAGTTAAGTGCTTTTGCTTCAGGTTGCATCAGCTTGAATATGATCGTAGGCCGGCCGACCCCTAAAAGCTGCTAATAAAGCATTGCATTTGTGATTTGTTAGCCTACAGTGATCTGAAAGAGTGTATTTTCAGGTGTCAATGGCAGATACTTCAGCATACTTTACACTGATCTGTTAAAGTCATGACAGTATCCCTCAAAACCAGCCTGAACTAAAAGAGGAAATGAATGCTAGAGGGGTACTTAACTCTTTTTTTCCTCCTTTTGGACAAGTTACTCGTCGATCTAAAGGGAAAAGGAAAGTTTTCCAGTGTTGTGGCAAGGCTCACGACCAGTAGCAGTGTGCACCGTGTAGCATGTTGAATCACTTCCTTTGCTTTCTCAGTGCTGGAGGACAGCAGACAGCATAGCGTGAAGAAATGTCTATCCCCGGGCCCTCATGTTAGGAATCCTGATGAGGTTTATTGGGGCAGAAAGGGCACCGTTTTCCCCCCGAGGCTGTAGCTTGAGCTCCAAAGCTCAAGCTATTGCTCTTGTCTCTCTAACATACACCACACCTCTCTATCTCGCTCTCCCTGTCTCACACGCTCACTTAATATTCTTGAGAACCTTTAGTTTACACCACGCTGAATGATGTAACTCTAAGGCCACATGTTGAGGGTGACGTCATTGTGTTTATTGGTGGACTGAAACTGTAATACAGAAGTTGCTTTAGAAGGAGAATGGCTGCGTGGGTGTAGACTCTTTTCTCAGTGTCAGGCAGTCGAAAGCAGCAACGTCATTCAGTGCTGTGTGTTTGTGACTGCTTCCACACTGTGTGACTCAGGTATATAGATTAGATAACAAGCTGTCTCTGTGTGGGAGAGAGTGTCAGTGAGTGTGTGTGTGTGTGTGTGTGTGTGTGTGTGCTCACTCCTCTCCCATTGGCTATGAATCAAGCTGGTGATGAGCCTGTCTAACTACACCATTGAGATAGAATCACAGACCAGTTTTAAAGAGTGGACATGAATGGCTGCTCGACCAAATCAGTGATTACCAGTTCCATAAGTCTCTGGGCGGGTTATCGGCATGACTCAAGTGAAAACCCAGCTGACGACAAGTGTGCTGTCACTATAATTGCACAACAAACCTGGATTGTTTCCCGCACAATCTAATTTTGTTGAAAGTGTCGCAATGTGCGAGGTTATTTTGTATTTCACCTCCTGCAATGGAACACACCTCAGTTTGTCTGATCTGTGAGGCCTGCAGGCAAGTCCCGAAACCTCTCCCAGTTTCAGGCAAGGCTCCGCCCCTCCCAGCTCTGGCAACACCTGTGCTGTGATTTTTGCAGCTCCGCCTCTGGGTGGAGAATTGAGATGACTGCAGCAGATAGATTATAGTACAGTTACCTCTATCTGAAACACAAGATGTTGACGACTCTATAAAGCGGGAGCTGGCTCTGTTGATATCTACTCAATCTGTGACTGGATCTCACTGACCTGCTCTTTTTGCAAATAGACATGTATACAATGTATTTTGCTGACACCAACTTAGATTGTTTTCACTTTTAGCCCTTCTCCACCAGCCAAATGCCTTTTTTTTTCTGCAATGGGATCATTTGGAATCTGCACTCACTCATGAGAACCTTGGTGAACATGCCAATTTTTATCCTCCCTCATCTTATGCTGATTAAAATTCCTGCGTTTAAGATTCTTTGCTTAGTCACTCAAATGAGGACACTGATAAGACAGTGAGGTGAGTGAGCTTCTCATGATTTAAAGTATAAAAGAGATTATGTGGCAGGTTACCACATAAGCAAATGTCCCTCAGCCAACAGGAAGCTTCATTATGTTGTTGCTTTCCTGTTTGTGGTTGTTGCCATCAGACTTGATGCATCTGTGACAAGAAGCCTGACTGACATGTGGCATTCTGAAAGAGTTTAATTTACGGCTTCCCTTTATTTAAAGAAGAAACGGGAAGTACCTACTAATTTTGATGTGAAAGAGGATTTTTGTCAGACTATTCTGAGATCATGGATCTGCTTTCCGTGTGCTTGTTTTGACTATGTTTATGTGAGTGGGTGAGAGAGAGAGAGAGAGAGAGAGAGAGAGAGAGAAAGAGAGATCATGTTCAGGAAGGCCTTGGTGAATCAATGTCCCGTGTGCAGCTTTGCAATAAGATTTTTTCCAGTTGGTGGGAAAATCAATATGTTGTGGTCAAATTATCCTTGTGAAGGTGGCTGCTAATAAATACATTTATGGGAAGAGATGCATAAAAATATGTTTGTTTCTTTATGAAACACCAGCGGGTCAGAGAGTGTCAGCTGAGTTGGCAGCTCATCATGTGGTCCAGGGCGTTTATACATCCAGGACCTCTGAGCATGCTCTGATCACAGCATGTAGAGCCTGTCCTCCATTTCATTTCAGTGTGTACTTGAAGGTGGACATGGTTGTGCAATAGACAAACCTCGATTGTCTCTTTGTCGGAGACGTTGAGACTTTTTGAGTTTCGAAGGGAACAGCCGCAGTTCTCGTCCCTCAGTTTGTTTGTCTGAGATGTTCTGTTGTTTTGTGTTGGCTCTTGAAAACCATAGACTTTATAGCAGATAACCAATACCACAGTTAACCTTAATCCTGTTTCTGTATTCCAAGAGAAAACGAGGATAACCTGAGTTGCATGAGCTTCCTTCCTGTTTGGGAAACCCTTTCACAGAATGTCTGTGTGTCAGAATCTTGCTCCCTCAGGGCTGCTCGTCCCTCCCTTTTTCACTACTTTTTCTCTCTCCATGTCTGGTCTGGTCCCGGCCTCTCTCACTGCCACTGCTGCAGCAGTTGGCCCAGCTCTGCCACAGTTTTCCATCAAAACACCAAACCTCAATGGAGCATTCAAGCCCAGGCCCGCTCCACCGCTGCTGCCCCTCCCTTCCATCCCACCCTGTTCTGACTCTGCCCTCTTTCTCCCTCCCTCCCTCCCTCTCTTTCTCTCTCTCTCTCTCTCTCTCTCTCTCTCTCACTCCCTATATGTTTAATGGCTCCATCCAGCAAGAAGTCCCAGCTCAGACTTCTAGGACTTTTATTGCAACATGTGAAAAGTTTTATGAACTGAGAGAAATTGATTCTTAAATTTTCATCTGCTCTTTTCTTCATATGAGAAAAAGCATTTTGTTTTCAGGGCGTCCTCATATGAACCTCATGCACTAGCTTGTAAACAAAGCTCCAAGGGGCGGTTCAGTCATTCCGTATTTTGTTAGTAAGCGTATAGCTTCACCAAAGTCTTAGAATATTTTGTCTGTTTTATTCATTCTTTCATTCTAACAACTCATTGTAGTGTCATAAGGAAATACAGTGCAGTAGAAAAATACGTGACTGGAGATGAATTCCACTGCAGACATGCTGTGTAGTTACTTGAGCTGTGTCGGTGTAAGTGAGGAGCAAGACTCTTTAAGATGACCAGTCAGCCATGCAGTGACTGAAGTCAGTAACCATCAGCCCTCAGGGTCATTGCACCAGGCATCTCCTCTCAGTTCAGCCCATCACGACTACATTATAGCTCTTTTCATTTCCCAGTGACAACTACAATCGAACTTATTGTGGCACCCCAGACGAACCCCTCCTACAAGTGTGAGAAGAGACAAATTGTCACCATTCACACGGTATAACTTTTAAATTGGCAACAAATAACCAAAGGTTCTTTGTCACGAATATTCGTAGATTCACATGGGTCCTTTTCGCCCAAGTGAGCTCACTGTTTGGTGGCAATTCACACCTTTCCATTGTATGTTTGCCTCACACAAATTTGTCACCGGTGCATCAAGTATGACGTCATGACACTCTGGCAAAGACGACCAGGAAGTAGCAAACAACAACAATGTTGTGGTGGTGATCGGCTTCAAAATAGCGCCAAATCAATTGGTGCGCCCTCACCTCGCTGTGCTGTACTTTTGTATTATACTGTATCTGTTGCCGGTCTCTGTGGCTAACACAGAATTCACGAGTAAAGGAAAGTGCAGAGCAAGTTAAACACGGAATGCAGTTGATGTGGTAACCATCCAATGTGGCACTTTTTAACAGTTTTGAACAGCCTCACATAAATGTGTGTTTATCAGCCTTTGTTGTGGCCCCCCGATTTGGCTGCAGCTCTGGCCAGCGGCACTATGTTTTCTTATTGTCTGTTCCTTTCGCTCTTAAAAACACTTTCTGAGAAATCTCCCCAGAGGAGAGGCACAAAAGTTGACTTGCTCTGGAGGCTGAACTGATAAAATTTTCGTCATCAAAGCTCAAGGTCATTCTGACCTCAGAAAACAGAATTATGGCCATTTCTAAGAAAGTCATATAACAAATTGAGAGTGTCACAAGAAATTGGAATTGGTATTGACACTAGAAATGTTTCCTTGGATGTCCCAGTAATAATATCTATCTATATATAACAGTGTATTTCCATGTTAGACCCTCTCGAAACTGTTGTGTTTATCACAGCAAAGTTTAAAGTCTAAAGCCTTATGCTCTTTCAAGGCCGTGACTAAGTGCGCTATTCAAATCCATTTAATTGGCAATCTGAAAACATTTAAGATATCTGACTTTGTTTCATCTTTGTCACAACTTCCATTTTGCCAATTACACTTGGTATTTTATTGTTACAAACTATGTGTGCCAACAGAAATGGAAACACAATGAACCTTTTACAGATCAGAAAGCGGGAGACAGTGGTGATTTATGAGGCTTGTGGTTTTTCTACATAAATCAAACAAGACTTTTTTGGTGAGCACCTTTGCTGAGAAGATTCTGCCGTTTTGTCTGTGCACACACTTTAAGATAATTATCTGTGGTGAATTTAATCTTCCCTCGTTATCATATAATCTTTTCAACGAAGGAACATTTGACTGTAATATTTTGCTCTCCTCAATTGCACTCTCTATTTGACAAAGCTGTTAGTTTATGCCCAGCAACTGAGCTAGTACCTCATGTGATTGATCTTTAGCTGCACGGCCGAGATGCTCTCCTCATGGAGACTTGAAATTGAATAACTTAAATGATATTTTTTATATTTTGTGTATTTAGGGTGCTGCTGCATAGATAGCAGTATATGCACACACCCTGGAATGTGTGATAAATGAGTTGTTTGTCAGTTTTCAGCCCATGCTCAATTTAGCTGGTTTAGTGTGAAAATCAATTTGGCAGCAGCGCTCTCATCCACCGAGGGAGGAAGTCATCCCCAGAGAGAATGTTTTCATTTTATTTGTATTATGAGAGTTGGAAAAGTGCTTGTGGACGACTGCACCCAGACCTTTTAAAACTGGGTTTACAGCGATCCAGATCTCATTCAGGGGCAACAAGGGAAGTGGAACATTTACTGGGAAGGCCCAGAGAATTGTGTTTGTGAGATTTCACCAACCTCTAGCAGACGGCTGGTTTTATTTTCTCTCTGTTGATATTTCTTGCTCCAATCTTTCATCGTGACCTCTTTCGTCTTTTTCCTTAGTCTGTTTACATGTCTTAGACAAGTCATCTCATGTTCGGTGTTAATGTGTATGGACGTCACTAAATCTTATTACAAGTTAGGTTCATAAGTCTACTTAATCGTAGACATTATACCCAGCTCGATGTATCTTCCAGCCCTTTACAGTTTAGTCGGACTGTCATGTTTTCATCTGTTTCTCCATGATCCACCAAGAACAACATCTGCCGACTCAGTTTTGCCATCTCCGAGCTCGTGCACACACATGTCCTCGTTCGATGTGTGTTTATGTGCTGACTTTTCCATCTCCGATTCAGAGGTTTCTTTGGGAGTGGGTTACTTAAAGCTAGGAGTTTTTTTTCCTGCTGGAGGCTCTGGAACTTATTACAGTCTGAGGCATTTTCATAAACGGGCCATTCAGCTGCCCTGACACGGGTCTGAATGGGACACACTGTCGCCAGGAGAAAGAGAGTTAATGTGGGCTAGTTAGTCGTGAGACCTCCCCATCACGGAAGACTGCTGTTCGGAAAACACATAGCTATTCTTACCATAGCTATTCTGTGTTATAATACTTTGTACATTTCAATTGTAAGGACCACTAATGCAGTTTATATGCATTTTTAAAGCACAAAGTATATCACTTATATCAATCCCATACAGCTTGGAATGATCAGTAAAGACATCCAGAATAAAGAGATATATATGATAACAACAACATCTGGAAATGAATTTACTTTTATGGGGACATTTTCTGGCTGAAACATCAGTCTCTTTCACGTTATCGTAACCATCACAATAAAACTAAGTTTAGGCCAAAATGTGCAACAAAACCACTTTCAGACCAAAAGAAGAAATTGTATATTATATATAGCATGAGGAGGAATGGGCAAACATGGCTCCCTCACACTGTAGAAAATTGAGCCATGCAGACCCCACTAGCAATAATGTGGACTCACCCAAATTACTTGTATAGTGGAAAATGCACGACAAATAATGCATAACATTACATTAACTGTTCTTTCAGTCCCTCACTTATAGAGAACAATAACTCAACACGCACGTCTCCAACATGCTGGAAAGCCTCACGTATATTTTCTAATATGGCTCCGACCGTGTCCTTTATTCATATCATTACTATATTACTTCTGTGGCCACAGTTGGTCTCAGGGCTGGCCACCTCCAAGGGAAACAGACCGTAGATGTAATTACAGTATGGTTATTACAGTCCGGTTGTGATGTCTGCGAGGATCTGAATCGTGGCACAAACACTCGGTTGAGATGGGAGGACATCTGACCTCGAAAGGCTTTAATCTGCAGCCAAAGAACTCTGGTTTCGATCAGGATTATCATGTTTACCACTATGTGGGTCTCTGGTGGGGCGGGGGTGGGGGGGTGTTGTGTGTGAGCTCAGCATCTTGTTTGTCATCCACCATGAACAACCAGTAATAGTCATATTGTGTAATTCTGTGAGATGCTGATGGCCATTCTCTTCTATCTTGCAGGTTTCCCAAGAAAGCAAACAGGTAAGAGTCTTTGTTTTCTTTTCTTTTATTGAGGAGACTCGTGGGGTTGGCAATTCTGTGGCAACACATACACAGAGTGTGGCATGAATGAAATGAAGCAGGATTGACCAGGCCTGGTGTTCTGCAACACACACGTCTTCAGAATCTGGACCAAACATAGCCCACAGCCTCCCCCCCGTAGCCATGTACACACACACACACACACACACACACACACACACACACACACACACACACACACACACGCACTGAGTGGGTGACTGACAAAGGGGTCCCTCTTCCAAGGGTGGCCCATCACTGCCTTTCACTGTGAACAGAACAGTGGCCTTTCACAGTTGGGGCCGCTATAGGCAGAGGCAGCCATACATAGTCCTTCCAGGGTTCAAGCCGGAGTCTGGCCTGGTGGCACCTCCTCTGAGGGAGCGTCTTTTCTCTGGCCCCCACTCTCCGGGGGCACTCAGCAGAGGGCGGCTTCCACATCCTCTCTGTCCATCACATTATACAGTAGACACACTTAGCATGATTCATGCACTCGGAGCTCCCCGCGCTAAAGTGAACAATTGTTGGTTCTGTGCGTGGCTGTAATTCCTCGTGAATCATCTCTTGCCTGCAGCGTGTGTACACGCACTGTCTCATTGCAGCAAGCCACCATGCTTTACAGTGACAAAAGATAACTGTGTTGTGTGGTGACATTAACTTTGTCTTATGATTGTCGTTCCTCTCTCTCTCTCTCTCTCTCTCTCTCTCTTTCTCTCTCTCTCTCTCTCTTCAGAACCAGCAGCATTCTCAGTAAAGAGCATCCCCCAGACAAGAAACCCAAAAGTGAAAAAACCTCACTTCCCTCCAATGAGTTTGACCCGACAGGTAATTCTCATTTTCACTTCCAGACTCATACTCACGCACTGACTGTCTTCACTTCCACGCTCTGTCTCTGTATGCATCACCTCTGTCTGTCCCTCTCTCACTCATTTCTCTCTCTGTCTAACACGCACCCTCACATGTTGTCTCATACTGGTCTGGACATTGATTTTGAAGAGGAATGGTTGTGTCTGTCTTTCTCAATGCAATGTGTTGTATTTACATTTTGCCTCATGTGGATTGGTCACTGGGGCCCAGCGACATTACTTGTCAATCTGGACATTCTAAATTGTTTCTGTACTTCCAACTTCACTGTAAGCCAGATGGCTGGCTCCTCCCACTCTGCCCAACAAGACCAGCAGAACTTGCGTGCAACACTGGTTGTAGAAATACTGTAATTGAAAGGGGTAATTAGTCCAAACATTCCCACCCAGAAGAGTTATATAGACAGTAAAAACATATTAAAATGAGAAGATACATCCAGTTAGCGGCATCTCCACATAAATACACCGCCGCACACTTCAAGTGGCTTGTTTTGGATATGATTAAGAGATGTGTTTTTTTTGGAGAAACTGTGCATACTATACCTTTAATTAAAGAAAGAAGGTTGAGTTATTAATGTTTATGTTGAGGCGTGATAGGGAATTGTTGAAAAATACATCTAAATCAAAGTACAGATTTGCAACTAACTAAACGTACTTTTTTGAATCCTATCCCTCAATGTTGAGGCATAATGATAAGCAGAGAGGGTTCGATCACAGGACCTTAAAATCTGCAGCTGTATGTTTAATGTCCACACGCCTCTTACATAAATCAGTGCCCTGTGGTGTTTTGCTTGCCTAAAATAGTTGGGTGGTCTCAATACATACTTGACTGGCACAGAAAGCCACACAGCCTGTCGCACACTCTCAGTTTGAAACTTTATTGCAGGGTTGAAACGGTGAAGGTCGCCTTCAGCTTGTTGGGGTGACACTCCCTGTTTTTATTTTCTGCAAATCAGGGCAGCATGATTTGCGATATGGCTTCTGTTTTCAAAACAAAAAAAAGAAAATCCCCGCACCGCATGGTGGCTTATCTCGGTATGATGCAACAGAACATGGAGAAGATGTTGGTCTGTCAGTGGTTACACAAGATAGTTACTGTGTTTGCTGCACAGTGCTAAAACCCTTTTCCGTGTATTCCTCTGATGGTTTTTTACCAAGTATGAGAAGGATGCAGGGATTACCAAATCACACAGAGAAGCATATGGTTGATTCCGTTGAAACATTCTTTTTAGATTAATATTTCACATTTGAATTGTATGTCATGACTTTTTGCATGCCTGCATGATGTGAGTCAATGTTTCTGTTTCTTTCTTTCTAGTTTCTGCAAGTGGCATGAATCTCTCCTTAGATTTTCTCCTGTTTGACCTTTCTGTCGTTATTTGGTGGTTGGGTTTATTATGGGTTGGCAGGAGCACTCGCATACTCTGGAGACTCTGGTTTCCAAAACAATCCAAAACAACATGTAATATACTTGAATATGTAAATAACCCTCTTCAGTAGTTGGATGACAAAGTGCATTTCATCTACTTTATTTTTAACACCATAATGTACGACTTTACAAGAAAACTAAGAATACATGCATCATCAGCATATTTACATATTCAAATCTAAAATTAACTCCCAATTGATTATATCAGAGCTCCAGCGGAGGTTTATTTTCAGTGTTCAGTTGATACAATGTATAATCTCCCGGTGCATTTTGACGATATCACCCATATTTTGGAAACATGGGGGTGAAGCGTGAAAGTAGGACTGAATCGGTAGAGTGACCTCTGTCGGAGTGGAGGTCTGCACTCCTGCCTGCCCCAACCTTTTTGTTTTTATTTTTTATTAAACTACTTATTTGTTCATTTAATTTTTCTTCTCCCATGATTGTTTCTTCTTCATGATTTTCTCTTTCCTGTTTTGTGTTTCCTTTTCCTTGTGTTTGTTCTTGTTTTTGTTTGTGCTCGTGTGGATGTACGTCTGTATGTATGTGTGTGTGTGTGTGTGTGTGTCTGTCCGCCGCTGTGCTGTCTGTGCTGTGGTCTGCGTGGTGGGGGCTGTGAGCAGAAGCTCTGGTGGTGCAGAAGAGTGGCAGCAGCAGTGTGCTAGCAGAGGGGAAACCTGAGTCCTGTGGTAAGACGCTCCTGCTGGAATGGCTGGTGTGATAACTAGCATCTTTACACGCTTCAGACCCTGGTGTGAAATTGCCACTCAGTGTTGCTTTATAGCCATAGCATTTTTTTTTCTTATCGTGAGGCAACATCATCAGAGATAAGCTAATTACAGATTGACTCAGCTGTGATGAGTCAGCATACAATTTTTCCAACTTTTTAAGAACCATAAGATCGGTGCTGCTTCGGGAAATGATACACATTTTAAGTTAGAATGAATCACTATTCTTTGTTTTTTTGAAGATAGCAGGGTTTTGCTTGACCAAAATTACAAAATTTACTGATAATATGTGTTGTTTGTATTTTTGTTTTGAGTTAACACAAAAGTCAAATGTGGCCCCTCCTCCCCTCCCCTCCAGCATCATTAGAACTTTGTGGTTGTGCCATGGACAGTGGAAGCCACACTCCCTGCTAATTCTTTAGCAAGCCAATCAGGCTAAACATCTTAACCAATTAACCTGTCCAAATGGTGCAGCCAAGAATAATCCTGTTCACGGCAATAGAATTCGAAAATAATAAAAAAATACATGAGGCTCAATAACATCACCTTAACATATTACTATTTAGTCCGTGGTCGTCAAGAAAAGCAGCTAATCTTACCAACTGGATGTAGGAGGACCTGCTCCTTATGCCAATAACATTGGATTGTTCAGTAGCTGAAACGACAATTTGTAAGTACTGACGAGTACGCCCTCACGTCCATATAGCCATTATATCTGGCATTTCTGCCTATAGACATAATTTACCATAAATCTTACACACTTGACATTTAAATTGCTTCAAGTGTCAGAAACTATTCAACTCACTCCCGGTTGTCTATTTACAGCTAAATCAATTGCCTCCGACTTAATCTGAGGTTGTTTTAACTGAAATGTTATTACTATTGAAAGGAATTTATTGTAGACCCCGAAAGCGGAGTTAATCTCTACTTAAAAGATTGATTATGGATTATCAGGCTACAGTTGCCATGTTTATTCCTACCCAAAAACCCACAATTGAGTTGGATCAAAATATTTACAAGAATTCCAGTTAATTCACAATGTGATTAAAAAGTAAGCCCTTTCGCTGGAATAACAGACACTCGCTCGCAGGGACTTACTTTTGCTCGGTGTAAAGCCGAGCGGCGACGGAACAATAGGGTCAGTGACTTGTTTTCAGAACCCACATGTTAGCTGGGTCATTATGGAGCCTCTCTCCGTCCCTGTGGTGTGACAGTGTCACTATAACCCGGTTCAACTGCTCTCTTGTGCTTCTTACATCACCTGGGACTCTATTTCACAGTTTGCTATGTAACTGTTAGTTGACACAGTGGCACAAGAAGATGTGTCTGAGGCTTGGATAATCAGATAATGTGAGGTTTCAGACTTCATGACCTGAAGTGGACGTCTGACCACACAGCCAGTGAAGTGACGAATCAGATTCTTCAGGCGGCCGTCAGAAATGCCGATGACAGTCTCATCTCTGTGTTGGATACAGTGTATTAAGATAAGGCTCCGCTGTCATGTTTATCAAAGCATAGTTGTGGATTTGTCCTATTTTTCCTATTTGAAGATAAAACTAGATCCACGAAAAGTCGCCAGACCTTTACATTTGATATTCGAATGACTTTTCGTGACTGTGGTTTAAGGACTGTGTTTCATGTACTCTGTCAGTATTAAAGGTCAGTTTACCCTCTTGAGTACATTTCTTAGTGTTTCAGCAAAAGGGTGCTGACTATGGATCAGTTAAGCCTCTGAATAATACATTAGCTTAGATGGAATTAACCCAATCGGCAGCTGTATCAGTACTTCCTGTCCCTTTAGTGTGTATAAAACAGCTGAAAGCCTCTGAAACAGCGTTAGGTGTTGAAAAAGGCACAAGATCAACATCCACAGGCAAATTCACACCAGCCCTTTAACCCATATGGCTTCATCTGTTTTTTTTGACACCCTTGCCCTCTCCCTTTTTCCCTTCCCCCTGCTCCCGAAGCACGACCTCACCCCCCCTTCACTCCCCTCCCCCCAGCCTGGGGCTTTTGGCCCCTCTTAACCGTTCTGTCTGTGTATTAGCTCCTGTTCCTTCCAATCTCCAACCCCCCACTACACCACTGTCCCTATCGATTGACTCACCTTATCTGTCTCTGGTTGATGCTGCACTCATCAGGATATCCCATAATAAACACAATACCAGGGTCATATCATTCAGTCTGACAAAGATGTTTCACCGTCTTGGGAAAAGCTGCACATTTCATGTTTTGAATAACATCATGCAACATTTTTCCTGTCAAAGCATTCTTTACATTGTGTTTTCTTTTTTCTTTTTACTACCCCGTCAGTCAGAGGGATGTTAGATAAGCTCTTATCTCAGTTTGCAACGCTAATGAAACACAAGAGAGAACCTGAAAAGTAACGTTCTTTCTTCTGACTTCAGACAACAAACAAACATGTCTGGGACCAACAACACTACAAACCAGAGCATGTTGTTATTATTGTTCTTATTGCATGTGAGTGTGGTTTGGTCCTGACCTTACTCAAAATTTTCACAAGATAAGATATTGGCACTGTATTTCATTTCATTTATAACTATCGCTGTTTTGGTTCATCATCGTAATTTATATGTTTTGTAAAAAACATACATCATTGAAAGAGAAAGGGTTATGTAACAGGAAACATTCACATTTCTCTCAACTGGGCCTTTAGGTGATATCCACTATTAGTAAATCATATGAGGAACCACTCCTCGTGTTGATAAAAAGGGCTTTTTAAACAGTAATGAGAAGGAATATTTCAATTACGTAACTATGCGCCTATAAAAATGTCTCTTTCATTATTTTGTATTTCATTCCCGCAAATGGAAATGAAAATACTTTTGCCAAAATCGTACTCACTGCACCTTTAACAGAGAGACCTGTCATGTGCGTGTTGTTTTAAGGTTTAAAAAACAAACCCATGCTTTAAAAGAGGGTTCTGTTCCCCGAGGCCCCTTATTAAACCCCATTTTTTCTGAAGCAGTTCCCTTCAAATAAGGTGACAAATAGATATAAATAGGCTGTTTTTGCATTGACAGTCATCGATTAAATGTGATTGTTACTTTGCAGCTGGATTTAAACATGTTGAGACCATTTCACTTTATGACTGCGGTGACCTCCTGCTGGTTTTGAATATGTATCCATGTTTTCTTTCCGTCTCATCCACAGGTCTGGTCCAAAGATGTGTGATCATCCAGAAAGATGAAAATGGCTTTGGGCTCACTGTCAGTGGTGACAACCCAGTGTTTGTGCAGCTTGTCAAAGAAGGTAAGGTGAAGCCTCTCACTTAAAAGGAAGAAGAAAAAAGAAAATGCGGTGTCACGATGACTTAGTTTTGATTCTTTGTTGTAAAGCCATTGTCGTCGCCATATGGGCTCCTGACATCAAACCGTCACGGCAGTATGCTCTGAATTTTCAGATATGAGGGATAACTGGGATTCGACAACTGTCACAACCACCTACTCCGTTTATTTGTGAAGTGGGGTCGTGTTTTATCCTCGGGCACGCCTCGGCCAAATGTCTCTATTGTTTCCAACTCAATTTGGCATTGATGGCAACACAACGTGGGGTGGACGGGCTATTTTTGTTTGTGCTGGCATATCTGTGAATGTTGGTAGAGAAACTTATTTTTTCACAACTTGGGACTTAAATTGAATTTTTAACCTTACACTGGAAAGATGGCGAGATGAGAGAGCTATTCTTAATTTGGGTGCATAGATGACACAATGAAGCCTGTTACCACGGTGACATTGTCACTGACGTCCTCGGTGTTATTGTTTTCTACTACCTGGATGTTGTCAGTGCGTCAGGACGTGAGACTTGATCCACAGGTTACGCATCAGAGAAAAACAACAGCTCGGGGCAGACCAACCACTGACAATAGCAAAGGTGTTAATCACCCTTTTTATAGCTGGTTAAGCAGGTTAAAGAAATCCCAGGTGTATCCCATAATTCATTGGAAAGAGGCGTTAGAACCGAGCAGTCATGTACTGCATAGTTCCTTCTTAGTCATTTTGTAATAGCTGTGGTTGTCTGTTACAGAGGAGACATGCCCTCTCTAACTGTGGCTGTTATCAGGCCACAGAAAACACGACGGTGTCTGTACAGTGGTGGAAAGAGACAGAAGAGGAAGGAACTGATAGAGGACTTAAGTTGCACTGTCATCAGTGCCGGGTGGTGTTTACCTATTCATGTGCAGCTCTCCATTTGTTGCCTTTGTTCATGACTCAGCACAAATAGCAATCTACTTAAACTCATTTGAATAATTTATTTCAAAAGAGCCGTTTGTCACGTCATTGTAAGATGAGCAGCAAACAAAGGGAATTTTGAGTCCAGCAGCAGCTTTTCACATTCATATATGTTTTTTGAGTGAGTTACTGGCTACAATACTCTTATACAAAACGACTACTACAATGTGTTTGTAAATTCGCAAAATGAGCATCCCAGGCTGTGTAATACTCAAACAGAATTTGGCGTCTACTGCAACTATTTGCTGCTGACACAAGAGTCAGACCTGGATCTCATAATAACCTGTCTCCCGCCTAAATCCCTTTGTTTGGGGTGGAGCCGTGAAACAGGTCCTTCTTGTAATATAACCACTGTTATGGTCTTTCAGAATAGCACTTCAATAGTCACTTTGCAACATCTGGTCCGTCAGGGATACGGTGTACTCTGTGTGAAGAAAGATCCTCGACTGCTCCATGAAGCTGCGTGTCCTTTGTGTTTCTCCTCCGCGTCTGTCACTCCACTTTATTGCATTGACTTCCTCCCCTTGTGTTTTTTTAAATACTTTCCCCTCTGTGTTTGCCAGATGGAGCTGCAATGCGGGCAGGTGTTCAGACAGGAGACAGGATCATCAAGGTATTGTGTTTATCTGTCTCCCATGTCTTAAAACTGCTAACGTCACTGCTATCTAGTCCAAGGCCACCGGAGAGGCTTTATGCTGCCACCTTGTGGTCGGCCGCAGCACCTTCTCTTTGCTGCAAAGAGGCACCAGCCTGTAAATCAGGGCGTAGTATGAGACATTGTTGATTTTAGTATCACTCTAATGACGTTGTATTGACAATACATAATTGACAGTGTTGTTGCTGTCTTGCAGGTTAATGGGACTCTGGTCACACACTCAAACCACATTGAAGTGGTGAAGCTAATCAAATGTAAGTATCTCCTTTCTCTCTGTTTTTTCAGACCAGATCTACATGTTTTAATAATATATAAAAACACCTCTCTCTTTTCCTTTTCCAGCGGGCTCCTATGTGGCCCTCACAGTGTTGGGGCGCCCTCCAGGGCTCGCCCAGATCCCTTTGTCTGAAGCGGAGTCTGAAATGTTGGGCGTGAGCATTTCCTCTCCAAACTCCCCTGCATCCGAACGCCCCTACAGTCCTCAGGACCGCCTCTCCTCTACACACCCATGGGTATGAAACTCTCAACACCACAAACGCTCCTGCAGTCTTCCTCGTTCCTCCTCATCATTTCGGGGATTATTGATGTCTTATTTACATCATCCTTCATAGTTCTATCTTTGTGGTGGTTTCACAAAATACACAAAAAACATACATTTAATGGTGTCATTTTCATATGTCTGCTAATGGAAATAATTTTGTCACGCCTAAACTTTAAATATGCTGATAGTAGGATGATGCACATCTGCTATTTGCCTCGTGTGTGTGTCATAGTTCCTTGACTTACATTTTTACTAAGTCTCTTTTCCTTTATTCCTCCCACAGGACGAGAACAGCAGCATCTGTAACCAGAGGGCTGACGTGTTGCAAAGGATGATCTCAAAAGAGCAGCACGAGCTGCAGGTGAGCATAACAATCATTGTCACTCACTGTCAGCTCTTCCCTTTAACATTGTTTCCCTCTGGGCTGATGTTGCACCCTTTATCCCACAGCTGTGAATATCTCAACTCATATTGAGGGCCTATTTATTCAGTGCCTGGATCGAAAGTGAAAGAATGATCATTGTCCTTAAATGCAGGGTTGGGTTGGAGTTGAAGGTGATATCAGCACGGCGGGGGAAGCTAACATTTACTATGCATTTGCCTTTAACGTCCCTCTTCTCCACGCTCAAGTACACGCATCTACTACCTGTCCTTGATTCCTTGTTTTGATTTCACCCTTCTCGCTGTCCAGGCCATGAAGGAGGAGTACAGCAAAAACCCCTCCCCCAAACTACTGAAAGACATCCAGGAAGCTAAAAAACACATTCCTCAGCTGCAGGGTCAGCTCTTCAAGGCCACTGGGGCAACACAGGTAAAGCAAATTACCACCCCCCCCCCACCACCACACCCACACCCACATACACTCATACACACATTTAAATAACTTGTCCATTTACCACAGAGCAGGGTATCCAGGGACAATGGTCCGCCAGCCACTTTCGAGCCATCTTCGTACGGTTTTGTGTCGGGCATTTAGGGCCCATTTCAGACCAACATTAAGCCTAATCTTATCAAAGGATTAGGCTCTCTCTGTGGGGAGCCACTCTTTTGTGTCTGCGTGACAGCTTACGTTTATGTACATTACTCACTGAGCCGTTTTGATGTGACAACATCCGGCTGCTTGCTGAATTTTAAAAACAAGTTATGCTTAGTCAGATCACACTCCTAAGTCCCTCATGCCCTGTTGTGTGCATTCTTTATTCCCTTGTTGATTGTGATCTTTCTTCTTGCAGATACGTTTGATATGTTTTCACAGCTCGTAATACATGCTCAATTTATTCATGTCGTCTAGGAGGCTGTTCCAGGTGGTGATGCAGATGATGGTAGCATGTTTGAATCAGAGCACACTCTCACCTCTAAGGGAGACAACAGCACAGACATGTCCTGGAGCAGCACGCCTGTAAGTTTTCATCGAAAGACACACGATTTGAATTTCACTTCAAACTTCACAGTTTGACTTTCAGGCGACTTCTAAGACAGTCCAAATATTTCAATGTAATGTTCTATTCATGGTTTATTATTGCTAATCACGAACAAAACACAACCCTGAGATTGCTGCATTTTTGTTATTTCTTTCAAATAACAGAAATTGACTTATGACATAATGTTTGGTTCCCTCCAGTTATCTCACAGATTTGGGCCGGGGTCTCCAGACGGTGTGTATCCAAAAGAACCATCCTGCCCCAGCCCAAAGAGCACACCCAGGAACAGCTTAAATTCTTGCCACTCCCCAGATGCAGAGGACGCAACTGACCTGGTAAATGTTCCCTTTGACCTTGTTTCAGAAATTCACTTAATGAGCAGATGTTTTCAGACAAATGAAATGTTGTCTGAGGGCTTCAGATTGAGATAAATCAGGAGCTGGAGAGTTGGACAGCATAATGAAACTACAGTGTTTTATGAATAGCTGAGACCTTCACACTAATTAAAATGTATGTCCTCCCCAAAATAGCATAATGGAAAAATGATCTCACAATATGTCTGTGTCTCGTCCCCAGGACTCTTTGTCCCCCACCACAGTCAGCAGTCCCTCGTCCTCTCGCCTCGTCTCACAAATCATAGGAGCTGAGGACGACTATTTTGATTCAGACCAGGAACAGGTATTTTTCCGTT
The DNA here is from genome assembly GCA_016785325.1 of Chascanopsetta lugubris. Taxonomy (NCBI): domain Eukaryota; kingdom Metazoa; phylum Chordata; class Actinopteri; order Pleuronectiformes; family Bothidae; genus Chascanopsetta; species Chascanopsetta lugubris. The sequence goes on from JAFBJT010105752.1 coordinate 26,533, forward strand.
TGGCGCATGACGTCAAATGTTTCTAAGGCTTGGCTCTCTAGTGTCTCTGTTGCTGCAGTTAAATCTCCAGGTATTTTTCAAGATAGCTCAGTATCTGTGTTTCAGACAAACGGCCAGTGTAACAGCTTTAACAGCATCGAGCAGCTCAAGTCCCGCCCTGCCCACCTCGCTGCCTTCCTTCACCACGTTATCTCCCAGTTCGACCCTGCTCCTGTGGTACGACCCGCTCCCCTCGCACCTTACAAAATCCTCCGACTCCACTCATCGCTTATATATTTCTCACATTTCTGAATCTTGTGTCGGCAGCTGTGCTACCTCTACGCTGACTTTTACAAGCAGACCAACTCCAAAGAGACCAGACGGGTTTTCATGGACCTCCACACCTTCTTCATAGACCGAGGAGCAGTACGTGGAATTCTTGTTTTTGGTGACATATGTGAAAGAATGCAGGACTCTCCATTGTTGCTGTCTGTGCCTTTTATTATTATACAAGACAAAGCTTAGAATAAACAGCATTATAACCTCGCATAGAGTCTGGCTGTCGCAGCCAGTGACGTACAGACTGTGTAAAGATATATGTAAATAGATGTTTTTTTGCTGAAGGATTTTATTTCTCCTTCTTGGTCCATTCGTTGCCAGGTTACAATACAGTTTAATTTCTCGTTACAGAATTTGAAAGTCGCTGTTCCTGAATCAATTTCCTCTGATCTAGGTAAGTAAGCGAGTGAAGGATTGTCTTTCGTGTTTATTCAGATTTAGATTTTCGTTACGCTAACCATCTGTGCTTTAGTGCTCAATTAAACTCATTTTGTATCCAGATTATATACTCCTTGTAAGTGGATCATTAACTCAGCAATGCCCTCCCCTGATTCATCAAGTGCTCTCATGGATTTGGGATTTCTGCTTAGTAGTTTTAACACCTTTTAAGTGTGCACATGCAAAGGCCTGTTCGTATATAGTACAACTGAGTACGTGTGTGTGTGTGTGTGTGTGTGTGTGTGTGTGTGTGTGTGTGTGTGTGTGCAGACCGGCGGCGGACTGAGCTGATCCCCGAGGAAATAAACAGGCAGCACGTTCAAACACTGCAGGACTCTCTGCTCTCCGACATTCAGAAGAACCTTGAAGATTTCAGGTACGTTTGTCTGAAGTGGAACTATCCCTGACGATGTGAGGAATCAAAGCTTCAAAGACATTTTCTACTCCCTAAGTCCCTGCTTTTGGCAAGAATATTTGTTAAAAATTAATGAGATATTTGAGAACACCTTCAACCAGATCCAAGACTATACCTATACACTCAAGGTTAAGGGGGGAAATGATCACACACATACAGCACATATTGGTCAAATGTTTTTACAATAGATAAGACCTTTTTGGAAAATTGCTGTATCTAGGAAAGACAATAGTGTGCCCCAGTAATATGTCTTAAAACGCTGAATTGTTCTAACAGCATTGTAGTGTGTCAATAGCCTAATATTAGCTATTGCTCTAAATGATCACATGTATAGTTTAAAAACGATAAAGGAGGTGACAGTCAAGATTAACTAGCTAAACAAAATAAGAGTATGTTAGACTTGTGTTTGCTACCGAATTTATTTTAAGTAATTATATAAAAGCCAATATCAGTGCAGTGCTGAGAATAATTTCAAAAGCTTAGTAAAGAGCTGCATATATTCTTTTGGATCTTGGGCATTACAGCGAGTATCCCCCTCAAATATGTATATTCATTTCTAGTGATGCACACTTTAAATAATCACTATTTTGTGTTTGAATGAATGTACAAAAACTGGAAATGTATCGAGTTATATTAAAATAGAAATGTATCAGTGTTGTGGCACAACAAAGTGTGCAAATACAGGAACATTGTTAGATGTCACATTAAAAGGATTCCTGTTGTATTGATCCTTCTCCTGCTGAGACCAAATCGACTCTCTGTTGGCACGTGCAGGCAGAAGCGCAGTATGGGTCTAACGGTGGCTGAAGCCGAGTTGTCCAGACTGGACCAAGAGCGAGTTAGAGACCGGGTCACTCTGGAGCGAGAGCGCTCATATGCTGAAAACATCATCACCAAGATAGAGGATATCCTGTAAGTAGACATACCTACACGGATACTCTCATATTATTATATGTTTCTCACCTTCGTAAGCCACTAAACCTTCCATTTGTGTTGTTTCTAGCTTAACTACTCAGACCACAGAGGAAGAGAAATGGTAAGGAAACATGTTTTATGGTACAGTTTTTTTACTTGCACTTTTGGGGATTTTTCTTTACTGTGAATGCATCATATAGTTTTATTCTGTGCTCATAAAAAAGCTCTTCTGAGTTACTAAGGCTTCCCTCACAAAATGCCGATTCCGGAGAGCATCTGTGACCCAAAGTGAAATGTAACATTAGCATCGTTTTGCTAATTTGGAGAAAAGTGATATGGTAGAACCAGCGCCATTGTTGCCATGGCTACAGCAGTGTCTAAAGCTGATCAGAAAGCCACTCTGTAAGAGGGATGAAATGCATAATGCACACTTGAAGCAGCAATTATGAAAGAGTATCATACGTATTATGACCAATCAGAGGAGAAAGATTACGGCATATGGACCATCTCCAGTTGACCCTTCAAATTAAAATGATGCACCTGTAAATGACAATAGTGACAGTAAAATGTTACGGTATATTATTTTATGCTAATTATCTCATTAAATTCTATTTTTTCATAAAAGTGTTTCCAGTCTTCGCTGGTTTGACCATGAACACAAAGCAAGATGTTGATGTCATCCAAGTGCCTCCTCTCCACCCCCCACTGTTTACAAATGAAGCACTTGGGCAGTATCTCAAAGAAAACATGTAATTTATGCAATATGTTTATGCTGAATAATTCAGAAGTGTGACTAATTCAGACAGTGTAGTTTCAAATGCCAGATGGTCTCGGCAGAGCCCAGATGGATTGTGTACAAAGTGTATGAGAATGACATATGGCACAATCCACAGCATGGACTCATTGCGTTCTGTTGTCTTGGTGGTTCTAACTGAGAAACCTCGTTGTCATTTAGCACTACAATGCAGTATGTCATCTATACATACATGAAGCACCTTGGTGTGAGGGTCAAGGAACCTCGCAGTCTGGAGTCCAAACGGGTTCGGATCAACTTTCTTCCCAAGATCAAGGTACGTGCCGTCCATCTCTGCGCTGGGGGTCTGTCTCATTTGTCCCCCAGTCCGACACATTGTCCTCTGTTTGTCACGAAACACAGAAAAGTATAAAAACAGAAAAAGAAGGTGAGGAGAAAGTGAAGAAACCCAGATTTCCCAGTATCCTTGGACCTCAGCGTCGGCCCAGCCGTATTGAAGCAGGACCAGGTGAGCCGAGGGCCGTCGGTGCACCCAAACGTATGACTACGACTCGCACCTTCGATAATATTAACCCTTTTTAAAATCTATTTTCAGTGGGCAAAGCCTTGGAGAGTCGCCCACGACCTCAGAAACAACTGTCGCAGCCGTCACTCGGGGCAAGTGACCACATGGAAACTGCTCGTTTAAGAGGCAGCCAATCCAGCGAGGGCTCTGAGCTCACACACTCCATGTCTGTCAACACCTCGTCCCCCAACAGCACCACCTACAGCTCAGACACCAGCAGAGACACTGATCCAGGTGAGCCACCGACCATGGAAGTAGATGAGGGAAAGAGAGAAACATTATGCCTTAGGTTCTAACTCATGACTCCTCTCCCAGGTGGAACGCCAACCTCGGCCCCCTACAGACTAAGCGATGGCCTTCAGACCGACCCTCTGGATGGGCTGCTGTACCCTGCTTCGCACTTTGACCTTTACAACCTGGACCAATTGCAAGAGGATGACCGAGAAAGTGACAGGTGTGTTTTAGAGTCACATGCTCCGCAAAATCACGTTTCCTTACAGACGAACCTGACTTTAATCTTTCCGCCGATATTCTCTGCAGAGCCCACGAGGGAACACCAAAGGCCATAAGAAGGTGAGAATACATGATCAGTTTGAATTTGAAGTCATCTAACGAAAAATTATGCAAATGAAACATTAACCCGCAACTCTTCTGTAGACTTGAAGGACTTTGCACAATTGATGTCCAGAGTGAGGACGACCAGGGGACAGACTCTGAGCACGACCCTCCAAACTGGCAGCAGCTCGTGGGAAGAGAAGTACTGGCGGGGCTCCGACCTCACGAAATCAAGAGACAGGAAGTTATCAACGGTAAGATCATGAGCTCATACTTTGTACTTAAAGTTATATTTTTTCTTGTCAACGTGAAATTCACTCCCCCCACCCCCCCCACGATGTAAGATAATGTGTTGATGTAGCACATGCTGAGACGAGGGTACAGGAGGGAGTCACGCATCAGAGCATTTGCTGGGATCAGATCCAAGTTTATGTAGAAACGTCTCGACTCGATATCTTGTGTTTTGTCAACAGAGCTGTTTAACACGGAGCGCGCACATGTGCGGATGCTGAGGGTCTTGGACCACGTTTTCTACCAGAAACTTTCCAAAGAGAGCATCTTGCCTCCTGCTGACATCAAGAACATCTTCACTAACCTGGAGGAGATTCTGCAGCTGCATGGTACACACACACACACACACACACACACACATACACACACCAAGTAATTTCAAAGGAAGAGCCGCATTCAAGCATGGATTGAATTTGAGTGTCTGTATGTGACAGCGCAACTATCCAATTCATTTGCTCCAGACCCTCTCTGCAACTTAAGCTGCCGAACAGTAAGATTGTGTACAATATGTCCATGTGACAGAACAGGAAAATTGAGAATACATTGTATGGGTCTCTTAATACATAGAGGTCGTTAAAAAAAACACGTCATGAGTAGAACAGAGATGTCATACACTTAGAGGGCGTCGGCCAGGGTGTCAACATCTGATGTTTGACAACATGGGCCGACACAGATGTCACCGTGTTATAAACAAGACTACGGTCGTAGTGCCAGCCTTGTTTTTCAGTTCCAATTCAGCACAAATGAGATGTCATGGCACACATCAACAACAACAGGTTTTTTTCTTTTTTCTTTTTCAACCTGACGCTGATGTGACCGTGACTGTTCTTTGAAACAGCATGCGTACGCACATCGATGCCTTTTACTTGCGTCATCAACAACAACGAACTATATCTGTGAGATCACTCGGTGTTAAGATTATTATAGAGATTGTTTCGAAGTCTAAATGAAAAAGAATGATATTTAGAAAGTGAAATACTCGCCTCACATGTTGTCCCACATACTGTGTCCTCTTTGAATTTCAGTTTCAATACTGGAGCAAATGGCAGCCGTTCGGAAGAGAAATGAGTCTTCAGTAATTGATCAGATAGGAGACGACTTGCTCTCCTGGGTGAGTACAATTCTCTGGGTGAAATTGTATTTTCCCCCTTCTCAAACATTTCCATATATTGAATACTTTACAAACAGACTGATGTGGGTGGAAAGAATTTGTGGTACTCAAAGAAATTGATCTGTCGCCCAAAATTGCTTCAAAGCACATACAAAAAAGATGTCATTGGCCAATAATTGCTTTCCTCAGCCTCAATGTGGTTTATTTTGACTTTTTTTATAATAAGATATTGGATTTTTATGTGATAGAAAACAAGTTGGTGGTAACATTTTCATTCCAACTCATGTCCAACAGCAAAATTTCAAGAGATGAAAAAACCTTAAATTGAAAAAACCCACTTTGTTTACCTCATCATAAATATCACAGTGGAAGCAAATAATGTAGAAGCCCGTTCCTCTGTAAAACGTGATCTCAGCTCATGCCCTAGATTTGGGTGACAGCTCCACATCTCAGTATCGAGCCCGATACATTAGATATGAGGGAGCCACATTTCAGCTGGCAGCCAAGTCTGAAACATCTCTGTGGGGCATAAGTAGGGTAAACGCCTCCCCGAGGGTCTGAGCTTCCATCTAGTTAGCTGTTCAAACTTAAGCCGACTCATAAGCCTGGCCCCCTTCTGGGAGGTGCCTCTCGTTACGATGGTTAAATACTAGGTAGTCCCATGGCAACGACATACCCCCCGTGACCCAGTTAGACCGGCTCGTCTGACGTCTCGGCTCTGTCCTGTCTGGGGTCGGCTGGTTACAGTTCAGCGGCGGGGAGGAGAAGCTCAAGCAGGCGGTGGGGACCTTCTGCAGCAACCAGCCTTTCGCTCTGGAGATCATCAAGACCAAGCAGAAGAAAGACTCGCGGTTCACCTCGTTCATTCAGGTAACCTTCGAACGTGTCGTCGTTCAGTGCGGCGTGGTGGGTGCTTGTTAGATTCCACATCGAAGTGCGGGTGTAACTGTAACTTGGTGTCTGTGGTTCTTTTGCAGGAGGCAGAGAGCAACAGATTGTGTCGCAGACTGCAGCTTAAGGACATCATTCCCGTGGAGATGCAGCGACTCACCAAATACCCTCTGCTACTAGACAACATCTCCAAGTGCACAGGTACCGTACAGACCTACATTCAGAAAGTATATTCAACTTGAAATCAGATAATGGAAGGAATAGAATGTTTTTATTGATCCCACAATGGGGACCTTGTTACGGCAGCTCACTGTAAGGTATTGAAAAACGTATTAAAGTGGCCGTGGGGGGAAAAAGCAGAAAGGAAGAAAGGAAGAAAAAAATGTAAAATTAAATAGATACAATACAATATATATGCAAAACAATGCAGACTAAGACAGAATAAGACTATAAGGTAAAGTAAAAACTCTTGCTGATGAATAGGAGGAGGAGGCTGACTAGTGGTAGAGCATAACAACAACATAACACTTATTGAAGCACAATGACTGATGTGTTTGGAAACCCACCTCACAAATCCTGCATACCATACATTCAAAGTCTGAAAGTTCTCTGATAGAATAATGGATGGATGTTGAATTCAAATGAAGATATATTCAGGAAACCTGATATATCTATGAGCGTGTTTCATTGTGCTGATCCAAAAAAAAATCTGGCCCAAGGGAATGTAAATGTGCTGACACAGTAACTGTGTATGTGTGGCCTTCAGCTCTGGGTGTCAGCCTGGGACTTTTAAAACAGTGAAAATGAACCAAATCTGGATGTTAGTTTACTGATGTTGCTGGTAACCATGGCGATGCGGGTTCAATAGCTTGTTTGGATTTAATGACCAGGGAGCTGTATGACACTAATTGATAGAAATCAACTCCTGCGGGAGAGGAAAAGTGGATGAAAATGAGCCAAATGAAGAATAAGAAAAGTCTTGTGTGGCTATTATGCAGAATTACTTTCAGGGGTTGTTATTCTAATGGTCCTGGAGCTGTTGGTCACATCTTGGGAAATGTATAAGCCATTATTTGGTCCATCATTTAAGTCCAGGGGTTTGGGTCTTACAGTGATAAAGTATAACTATTATATGATCATGATGCGCCCCCTGCTTTATCATCATTTCTGAGAATAATGGCGTGTTAATGGAGGTAGGAAATATCAAATTACCCGACAAAACCCCTTCCCACACACAGACACACACACACACACACACACACACAAACACACACATACACACTCTCCTAAATGGGGAGACCTTACTCTTTATTTGATATCATAATGTCTCTCAGACAACACAGTGGAGAGGGACAAAGCCAAGCAGGCGGCCGACTGCTGCCGGAAGATCCTAAATCACGTCAACCAGGCTGTGAAGGAATCTGAGGACAAGCAGGTACACTCATTTTTAAAACCTCTCTATTTCCAGACTTTTCCCCTTTTATCACCTTCAGGCCCATCCTCAATCCTGTTCTTTCTTCCCTGCTTGGCTCAAAAGTTTATTTTTTAGCCCCTCCCCCCCCTCCGCCCCCCTGCAACATCTCCCACTTATCCTATTCCTCTTCTCTCCGTTTGTCTCCGTCCTTCCTCCAGAGGCTGGAGGACTATCAGAGACGACTGGACCTCTCCTCTCTAAAGCAGACGGATAACCCTGTGATCCTGGAGCTCAAGGTGAGACGTCTACACCAGCGTTTAAGCTTCCGTTCAGCAGCTCTCACTTGCTTTAAACTCCAACTGAAATATCTGCTCTGCCAAAAAAAAAAAATAAATAAATAAATGGAGCTTCAGCAGAAGAGGTTTGGGTCCCCGCGTTGTTGCCAAGTGCAGCGCTGCAGAGATTGGACATTGATTTCGTTACATCTGGTCACGTTCTGGGCTTCAAACGTATTGTGATTTTAGGTGAACCATCGGCCACGTGCTTTGATGTTACAACAGATACTGACCCCCTCATGCCTTCACCTTGGCCTCATCAGTGGTCAACAAAAGGTTTTTCAGTCTATTGACGTTTGCTGCTTGAGAGAACACGTTGCTCCGTTGGATCGAAGAAGCAATTCCATCAAGGAATCCTGGGCAAAGACTCATATTGCTGTATATTCCGAAAAAATATTTACATATCACGGATGCTCAATTCTTCAGTTGATGCCTTCTCCAGAGTTCGGGATCCATATTAGAATCATGTTACGTCTCTTCAGCCATTTACGATGATTTCCTGAATTACCCACCGAGCGGCCTCAGTGTGTTTTGACTTATCTAATGGAGCCTTTCCTTTTTGTGGCTGCAGAAGGCGTGCGATTGAAACCTTCAGGTTATGTTTGTACCCACATTGTGTCTTGTGTTTTGTTCTCTGTTGTATATAAACTTATTTCCCTCTTCACGTTCCCCCAGAACTTGGATCTAACCAAGAGGACGCTGGTACACGAGGGCCCTCTGTCATGGAAAGTGAACAAGGACAAGACTATCGGTTTGTATTCAATTCCTCATAAGTTCGATTATTGACCAGTACAGCTGCGCGTGTCGGGGCCGGGGCTCAAAGCTGCTCTTCCCCTTTGCAGAGTTGTACACTCTGCTCCTGGAGGACATCCTGGTTCTGCTGCAGAAACAAGACGAGCGTCTGATCCTCAAGTGTCACAGCAAAAACCTGGCAGGCACCGCCGACACCAAACATATCTTCAGCCCCATCATCAAACTCAACACTGTGCTGGTTCGCTCTGTGGCCACAGGTTGGTTCACGCAACAGGCTTCGAGACACGAGCCATAGAACTAGGGAAATGTCTGTAACTCCGCTTTGCTATTAATTCAAGTATTTGATGAATCTGCGTTCAAACCTCCTCTCCTCCTCCTCTCTCCATCCAGACAACAAGTCTTTTTTCGTCCTGTCCATGTCGGACAACGGAGCTCAGATCTACGAGCTGATGGCTCCCACGGTCGCGGATCAGACGACGTGAGAGCCGATGATTCCCCCGTTGATCTCTTTCCCGTTTGAAATGTTTGCCGATCTAACTCTTCTCCTCTCGTCGCAAAAAGGTGGCAGCGTCTAATCATCCAGCAAGCCGACGCCATGAAAGTCAAACCTCACAGCATCATACCGTTACCTCAGAGCGAGTACGTCGCCTCACCGTTCATTCCGTGTGTCGGGGGGTGGGGGGGGGGCCGGGGGGGGGCGGTGGGTGTGTGAGCTTGTTACTGACAGAATGTTCTCTCCTCTGTGTCAGTGGGGAGAGAGACGAGGTGGAGATCATCACCGCTGGTGTTTCCAGGATGAGCAGAGACGCTGACCGCACATCCACTGGCAGCACCCAGTCCACAGGTAGCCGCGTTCTCACCACTGACCCTCGACTGTCTCGGCGGCGGCGCCGCGCCTCTGACAACTGTAATTATTGCGCAGCAGACAAAGAGAGCAGTCCGGCCCCTAAAAGCACAATGCAGACCTCCTTACCCGGCAATAATCCATTCGAGAGGATGAAGGCGGAGGAGGAGGAGGAGGCGGAGGAAGGTTTCGTGGACCGAGAGCTTCCATACCAGGTGGCTGAGGACAGCAGGGAAGGAGACACGTTCAACGTTTTCCCCACCAGAGCTGACGAAGCACTGAAAACACGTAAGCCCCCCCCCCCCCCCCCACTGCTGCAGAAACAAGACGAGCGTCTGATCCTCAAGTGTCACAGCAAAAACCTGGCAGGCACCGCCGACACCAAACATATCTTCAGCCCCATCATCAAACTCAACACTGTGCTGGTTCGCTCTGTGGCCACAGGTTGGTTCACGCAACAGGCTTCGAGACACGAGCCATAGAACTAGGGAAATGTCTGTAACTCCGCTTTGCTATTAATTCAAGTATTTGATGAATCTGCGTTCAAACCTCCTCTCCTCCTCCTCTCTCCATCCAGACAACAAGTCTTTTTTCGTCCTGTCCATGTCGGACAACGGAGCTCAGATCTACGAGCTGATGGCTCCCACGGTCGCGGATCAGACGACGTGAGAGCCGATAATTCCCCCGTTGATCTCTTTCCCGTTTGAAATGTTTGCCGATCTCACTCTTCTCCTCTCGTCGCAAAAAGGTGGCAGCGTCTAATCATCCAGCAAGCCGACGCCATGAAAGTCAAACCTCACAGCATCATACCGTTACCTCAGAGCGAGTACGTCGCCTCACCGTTCATTCCGTGTGTCGGGGGGTGGGGGGGGGCGGTGGGTGTGTGAGCTTGTTACTGACAGAACGTTCTCTCCTCTGTGTCAGTGGGGAGAGAGACGAGGTGGAGATCATCACCGCTGGTGTTTCCAGGATGAGCAGAGACGCTGACCGCACATCCACTGGCAGCACCCAGTCCACAGGTAGCCGCGTTCTCACCACTGACCCTCGACTGTCTCGGCGGCGCCGCCGCGCCTCTGACAACTGTAATTATTGCGCAGCAGACAAAGAGAGCAGTCCGGCCCCTAAAAGCACAATGCAGACCTCCTTACCCGGCAATAATCCATTCGAGAGGATGAAGGCGGAGGAGGAGGAGGAGGCGGAGGAAGGTTTCGTGGACCGAGAGCTTCCATACCAGGTGGCTGAGGACAGCAGGGAAGGAGACACGTTCAACGTTTTCCCCACCAGAGCTGACGAAGCACTGAAAACACGTAAGCCCCCCCCCCCCCCCCCCCCCCCCCCCCCCCCCCCCCCCGCCCCCCCCCCCCCCCCCCCCCCCACCCGAGAGCAGCACCTTCGTGTTTGTCATGATACGACTTTAAAAACAACGATTAACCTCGGACTCTTAACTCCGTTGTCCCTCAGTGGCGGCGCTGAAGCAGGTATTGGTGACCCAGCTGATGTCCCAGGAGGCCACGGAGCAAACCAAGCGCTCCACGGGGGCTCGTCTCCTCAGGACCACCTCCCTGAGGACCCCCATCGACAGCCGGGCGCGGGTGATGGTCCACAACGGCTCGGAGAGGAACAGCTCTCAGACAGAGGACCCGGCTCAGGACCTGGGCTCCGGGGACACGGGCTTCTTCGACTCTCCCGACGATTATGGTGAGACGCCGACGCCGCTTCCAACAGACGGTCGCCCCGTCGTTTGACCTCCGGCGCTCCTTCCGCCCCCTCGTCCTTAATTTGAATGGCATCCCTTTTCGAATTCCCTCAGCCGGATACTTGGTCCTGGAAGGCTACGGTGGCCCGGGCGAGAGCAGCACAGACGACGACATCATGGCAGCGACCACGCGGAAGCAGCTGAGCACCTCAAAAGGCTGCGCCACAGACTCTGGCATCAACCTGAGGTTCTCCTCCGCGTCGCAGGCCGGCAGCCTCTCGCTGTTCAGCAGACAAGTCCTGTCTCACCTCAGGAACCTCCAGTCCAACCTGAACTATCTGAAGGTACCAGACCTTTAATCACCATCCAGCTTCTCAGCATAGAGGGATACTATTAATATGTATACGTATATGTATGTACATATATATATGTGCGTGTATATATATATATATGTATATATATGTATGTATATGTGTATATGTATATATATATGTATGTATATATGTATGTATATATATGTATATATGTATGTATATATGTATGTATACATTTACTACCTCTATGTTTTATGTTTTATGTTTATTGTTTATCGTTTAATGTGAGCGAACTGCGGCGCTGAATTTCCCAAGGGATTAAATAAAGTATTTCAATTCAATTCAATTCAATTCAATATATATGTATGTATATGTATATATATGTGTGTATATATGTGTATATATATATATGTGTGTATATATGTATATATATATATATATGTGTGTATATATATGTATATATATATGTATGTATATGTATATATATGTAAAGGTGTGAATCGTCTCCTCACTCAGGTTCAGAAATCCTGGCTCTACTCGATTGGAGACCTTTTTTTCATGGCCTCACGGAACATTGTGTTTCTTTGCAGGAGGTCGAGGTCAAGTACAATAATCTAATACGCCAAAGGCCTGAGAGGTCCTCAGCAGACACGGACGGGAACAAAGGTATCTCTTTCCTCGGTGTCGGTGAATCACAAGACCTAGATCTCAATCAGTAGGTGTATCTGTCTACTGTCTGACCCTCAATGTTAACGTCTCTCTCTCTCTCTCTCTCTCTCTCTCTCTCTCTCTCGCTCTCGCTCTCTCTCTGTCCAGATAAGAGATAGTGGAAGTCCACGCCACAGCTTTTGCCTCTGGCGCCAAAGAGGAAGTCCCGACTCGCCCGTCTGTTCCGACCTCTCTTGTCCTAGACTTTCTGGACCTCCTATAAGCTTGTCCTCTCACTGCTGAGTCCCCCCCCCCCCCCCCCCCCCCCCCCCCCCCCCCCCCCCCCCCCACTCTCCTTCCTCTCCCTTATACTTCTTTTCCGCCGCCAGCGGCCGCCGCCGCTTATCGAGACACCGAGTGTGAGCATAAACGAAGGGAGGAGGCGTCTTTAGCGACGCCGTAGCACCCCCGCCCCCACCCTCCCTCCCTCCCTCCCGCCCTCCTTCTCCATCAGCACAAGGCAATCAGGGAAGTGGGATTGCCCCAGAACCTCATCCCTCGACCATCTAACACCCACCTCCCCCTCCTCCACCTTGAACTCCCTGCAAGAAAGAGAACTTATACCAAAATGTACAAAGATGTGTGTTTAGAATATATATATATGAAACACGAAAACAAGAAAAGGAAAATTTTAAGATAATGTATTAAGATTTTTTTTATCCCAAGATGTATTTATTTTCTTTCTTT
>JAFBJT010105752.1:39913-51314 GCA_016785325.1 Chascanopsetta lugubris
TATTTTTTTTCTTTTTTTTTTTTTTTTTTTCTTTTCTTTTTTTTTTTTTTCTTTAAAAAAAAAAAAAGTGTTTCCACATTTGCTTGCATGCTTTTGGCCATGGTGTTACCTTTTTGGCTGCTCTTCCTCTGCTTCAGTCACACGGCGTTAGTGTGAGTGTTGAGTGCACGCGAGCGAGCGCCCGAGCACACTAACCCTGACGAAATGGCAGGAGTATATTCAGACTGATAGAGGCCGGAGTTGCACTGGTGATGGATAGATCCCCATCGTGTTGAAACTCTTGAACTGTGTTAAAAAATAAAATAAAAAAAAAAAAGACTAGAATTTGTAGAGAAATTCTAGGTTGTGGTGTTAACTAGAATGAAGAGTCTCCGGGCTCTGATCTGGTCCTGTTGCATTTCTGTGCCGCCTCCTTCCGCCTCTCCTCTTCTCTCCCCTCCCCCTCCCCCCCTCTCTCTCTCATGTCCTCCTCTCCACCTTTACGTGTCACCCTTCTTCTTCTTCTTCTTCTTCTTCTTCTTCTTCTTCTTCCGCTTCTTCTTCTTCTTCTTTCCCTTTGAACACTTCCAGGTGTCATCCTTCTCTTCTCCTCACAGCCCTGTGGCGTTCATGCTTCTTTATCCCCCCTGCTCTCTATATGTCACACTTTTTCATCTTCCCTTTGGGGGATCTCGCCCCCCCTCTCGCAAACACCCCCCCCCCCAGGCCCCCCCCGCCCCCTCTCTTCTGCGAGGAGCGGTCACGCTCTCCTTCTGTATTCGCTTCCTGACAGAAACGCTGCTTCTCTCTGCTACTGTCGGCTGTTCTGATCTGACTGCCTGATATTCTAACAATGTCATGAAGTTCAACATATACTGTACAATGATCAAGTTGGAAGGTTATGCATAACTTTAATAAATAAATGGTGCCATGACACATTGAAAAAGGAAATGTGTCAGTGGTATTTTTTTCCCCGTAACATATTTGATACGAGAGATCAGAGACATATTCGGTATTTTTCAGATTCGTTCGCAGCAGGATATTCTGCGATGATGATAATAATAATGATAATAATAATAGTAATTCTAATAACAAAATGTTTACATGGGATTCATTTTGGTGCAGATAGATGCATCATGACATGTAGCAATCAGCATTTATTTAAAGGTATAGTATGTAGGATTCAATGCCATCTTTTTTTTCCATTCTGGGAAACTGCAAAAAAAAAAAAAATATGGACCTCCATATGTAAATATAAAAAAATGTATAAAATATAAATGTACATACAATTTTCACCTCAATTCACCTGTCAATCAATGCCCCAAATGGTTCTCTTGGTACTTTCATGTCTCCTTTTGAGTCCCTGTCCTCTACTTGATTCTTTTTCTCTTGGTCTTGATTGCTTGGATTGATGGATGGATTGCAAGAGTGAAATTGGCTGAAATTGCAGTTTCACCTCATGTCCGAGGAAAAGGCCGTATTTCCCTTTTGAGTCTCTGGCTGGATTCCTCAGCCGTTCACTGTGGAAGTTCAGTATCATGCAGGATGTCACATACAACTGCCTCTTGCAGAGTTTCAGTGTGTTGCACACAGAATGTTCGAATGTGAGAAACAAAAGTGCTCGATATTTAAAATATATAAAATCCTTGTCATTTGATCTCCGAGAATTTCCCTTTTCTTAACAAGGAAGAAATGGCTTCTGTGGACGTTTGAGCCAAATGTCAGTGGGAGTGGGGAGGAGGGGGGGGGTGCATGGCTTGATTAAACCCACCGCGGGGGTCTGATCAAGGACAGCGTGCACGGAGGGTGATGATCATTTCCAGCAGGTGGCAAACTTCCACCGTTAAACAGCAGCGAGAGGAAGAACTCTCCCCCCTGAAACCTGCAGTGACATCAGTGTTTGGAAGAACCTGCTGATTGTCCACATGGATCTGACTCTGGAAATGTGCCTGGGTTACGAATTCCTCAGTGAGACGGTGGTCAAAACCACTGTGCACTGTACTCCCCCCACCCCCACCTCATATATGTGTGTGTGTGTGTGTGTGAGAGAGAGAGTACAAAGCAGGATGGAGCCTGACATGTTCCCTTGCTCTCTCTCTGCTGCTGCAGAGAGAAGGGGAGTGGGGGGGAGAGGGGGGGGCGGGGGCGGCGGGGGGGGGGGGCGCGCGGCGGGGGCCGAGACCCCGGGGGGGGGGGGGGTGGGTAGGTGTGAGGAGACAAGGTGAGGAAATGGTTTTAAGGAAAAAGGAGAAAAGAGCCATAAATTAAGGAAGAGAGGGGCGGAGACGGGTCAGAGCGCGGCGAAGATGTGTGCAAGATAAAGAGAGGGCGGTAATTGATTGTCGGCTCTCCCCTCACGCACCTGTCACCCGGCTAATTGGAGTGGCCAAGACGGAGAGGGGAGAGGTGTCAGTCACATGTGAGCGCGTCAGGGAGGGAGGGGGGGAGGGGGGGGGGCAGGCGGCACATGTCAAGACACCAGCCTTCATCCTCCTCCTCTTCATCTTCATCTTCATCATCCTCCTCCTCCTCAGGTAGTGTCACGAAGCTTCATTCTTCATCCAGCTGTGTTTTCTTGCGTTGGTCGTTCGATCGTCGAACCTTAAAGGTGCAGTGACTTTTGACGTCTAGTGGTGAAGTTGCATATTGCCGCTGCGTTGTTCCCACCCGTGGAAGCCTTCAGGTGTCATTCAAACTCCAAAGGTGTTTAGTTTATCCATTGTGGGCTTCTGTAAAAAAAAAAAAAAACATGGCCGCCTCCATGGAGAGGCCCTGCTCCTGAAGTGAAGTTAAAATGCCAATTCCAGCGCAATTAACACAACAATTAGTAACGTTTTGCAATTATACACACGCAATTAAAAACATCAGGTTTAGTATTCAAGTTATTTGAAGCCAAATTGTGCACAATAGACCTTTAAAACAGGCTTTATACTCGTTAAGCACATCCCATAATTTTGATTCTCTCTCTAAGGCTCTCTGGACTTGCCCTTGTATTTCCTCACTGCTATTTCAGACTGGCCACTCTTCTATTTGTGAAGTGCATCATTATCCCCAGAGCCCGTTAAAGGTCCAGTGTGTAAGATTAGGAGACAAGAATATAATATTCATATTCAATTTGAGTGCTCTTTCATGGCCGAAACTGAAAATCGTTGTTCCTTTTTGTTTTTATGATTCATTTTTATGTCCATCAGAGCAGATCCTCCGCCGCGGAGGCTGCCATATTTGTTCAGTCGCCACAAATAGATGAAGCAAATGGAGGCTGCTGCTTTCTGAGGACAACATGAGGCGAGGACATGGACTGTTTATAAAGACGGGCGTGATGCATCTGGACTCCTCCTACTTCCTGGTTTATCCCAAAACGGGCAAAGAGGCCGAGCACAAGTGGAGCTGTTGCGACATGCATGAACAGGTGGGTCCACGTGTCACTCGAGAGGGGCCACGCCCTTAATTTCGCAAGATTTCACTCGCTTTTGGAGCCAGCCTCTGGTGGCCACCCGGTGAACTGCACGTTTTCCCACCTCCATATTGGACTCATCCCTCAGCCCAGGAGGCTGCCGCCTGGGTGAGTACAACGCAGTTGGCTTCACTATGTCCACGCTTCACAACTAGGTGGCGCTAGATAGCAGACACACTGCACCTTTAAAGATCCTATCAAAATGAGAACACCTGCTTTTTCGGATGTTACTGCGGCGACAGAAAACGGTCTTGATGGAGTGTATCGGCACCGTTGTTGCCATAGTTTTTAATTCTGAGATGATCTCGGAATGAACACATCTGGGAGTGAACTACACACACAAACACACACACACTCCTCCATATATATATATATATATATATACACACACACACACACACATATACATACGTGCATGTCTCACTCTCTCTCAACAGACTTTCTCATCAATATGCTAATGCACTTCATGTGCATCCATTCCAGGTTACACTCTGTAGCCACCCTGCATAGAATTGGATTAAAAGCACATTGTTGCTGCTTGACCAGCAGCCGCAGCCGCAGCAGCCGCAGCAGCAGCAGCAGCAGCAGCAGCAGCAGCAGGAGGAGCTCTCAATATTCCAAACTGTCACTCGCACACACCTCGTTCACTATCCGGCATTTCATCAACATGCCTCTGTGTGTTTGCAGCAGGAGGCACATGCAGAATCCTCGAACCGTTGCCCCGTCCATGCTCCACCACAGACGTACGTACAGACCCTCGCACTTGTGGTACATCGGGTCCGGTGTTTCTGCTCAGTGACCCGAGTGACCGGTGCCGAGACAGTGTGAGGTGAGACTCGGTCAATAAAACAATCAGTGATGTTGCATCTTTCCGTCCGCTCGAGTCGCAGCAGAGGGGTGTGTGTGTGTGTGTGTGTGTGTGGGGGGGGGTTCTATAAGGCAATACATCACTGTCTGCTTGTGTGGTTCTCATCACAGACGCAGTTATATCTCGGACTGCAGGGGTTCATGAGTGGACTGCTCCCTTTAAAGGTGCAGTGTGTACGATTTGGGGACATCTAGAGGTGATGTCGCTCTTCTGAGCCTGCAGGAGAACCTGTGGTCGACTTGAGTTGTCGTTTAAAAGTCAAAAGATGTTCAGTATGCCCACTCTGGGCTACTGTAAAAAAAAAAAACATGGCGGCCCCCGTAGAGAGGACCCACTCCTCATTTGAGAGTAATGGAAAAAAGTTCTATATTCATATCCAGTGTGTAGGATTTTGGGACATCTAGAGGTGAAAGTTGTATCCGTCACCTACTGAGCCTGCAGGAGAACCTATGGTGGCCCTCAGTTGTCATTTAAAAGTCAGTAGATGTTAGACATAGACACAGAAGTGACAAAAATGACTGAACATCTCACACACTGCACCTTTAAAAAATTAGCTGGTGATGTACGGCTGGGGCTTGTCTCCAGTCAAACAGGAAATATTCGTTTATCTCTGCTCTGCTTTCATCTATTACGCATTTCTACACTGGGACCATTTTATTCTGAAAACCAAAGAGAGGACGCTGATTGAATCCGTGTTCCCCTGGCGTGGTTATGATCAGCGCTAAAGACGCGTCGTCCCCAATCGAAGACATTTGACGTTTCCGCGTAACATGTCGCCTCAATTATAACATGCTTCCCAAAAGGGAACCTCTGACCTTATGGGATTGATTTCCATGCCGCGCTTCTCCTCCTCCATCGACGCGGCAGCCGATGGAAGATGGATTGGACTGAAGATCAATGTCGTTCTCCACAGTCTGATTAATCCATGGCCCTCTGGAGTAATCACTGTCCCGGGCACAACAATGATGAGCCATGCAGGCAGACGGGCAGGACACGGGGAGACGAATGGAGTGACTCCTTTAAAGTGGGAGGAATAGTTACGCAAACAAACAAACAAACAAACAAACATGCAGAATGAAGAGGTCCTTTTAGAGAATCAACCTGTGTGGTAATAAATAGGCACCTGTGGCCGAGGCTCCGGGCCCAGTCCAATTACCACACCTCAGGCTGTGGCAGCGCCAGCTGGCGCCCGGCTCCCCACGGATCAGGCTGCTGTGGAAGAGAAACCAGAGGTGGAGGGGTGGGGGGGGGGATGCCGCTCAGGAGCCGAGTGGGTGGGTGGGTGGGTGGGGGGCGGAGCCGTCGAGCTGTGACCAGGGAGCATGTCCAGGGGCCCAGAGCTCAGGGCCCGGGCAGGGATCGATGCCGCCGCTGGCAGTCGATGCTGATTCTGGTTCTACCAGCAGTGACGGAGCCGAGCAGCTGCCGCCTCTGTGCTGCCAGACTGGTGTTTGTTTGTTTGGTGTGTGTGTGTGTGTGTGTGTGTGTGTGTGTGTTGTGTCTGTGTGTGTGTGGCCAGGCTCAGAATCACAAACGAAAACATGGAAAGGAAATCAGAAGTGGAAACAAAGTGAGATGTTTGATGACATATGGCTGCAGTCAGTCTGCTGCGGCTCCGTGTCGCCGTGGTGACGGAGCCTCGGTGACACTTTGTCAGAGCCATGAATGGAGCCTCACATCCCCTGGTTTATAAAACAAGTTGGATTGGCACATTTTTCGGAACGTGTTGATTTGAACGTGTTTGGAGGCAAACAAACAACAAATCACGTGGTAAATTAAAGGTGCATTATGTCACTTTTGGTTTAAAACGCCTCTTAATACTGTTTTCCTATCCCTATCACATTAGGTTGACTTAGCTTCACTCATCAAGTGGTGATGTTGAACTTTGCAGCTTTAATTTCACCTTTTAATTCATGTATTTGTATGTTATCTCCCTACATGGTGCAACCTGGCGCCCCCTGTAGACAGGACCCGCTCTCCTGATGTTAATGTAAGGGGCTTATTCACGGCTGATTTAACCAAAAACATTCAGGTGATTATACACTCATGAAAACATCAGTATACTTATCTTGAATTCAGTTTTTGCCGATATATGGAAGTCATTCAACCTAAATCTTGCACACTGGACCTTTAACAGTAATAGTGAGTTTTGCCCTCTGATGAGGGCGATTATACATTCGTAAAAATGGCTGTATCTATTTCTACAGATTGAAGTGAAAAAATGGATCGAAATCTTACACACTGTACCTTTAAAAAAAAAAATTAAAAAAATGTCAACAACGACATGAATCAGTGTCCAGAGAACACGTACAGTATAATATGAAGAGGTTCAGTTGGGATTTTTGCAGACAGTCGCCACAGGCCACAGCCTTCGACAACCAGTCAGTGTTGCGCAACTCCACCTGACTCTGTACGCACAACAAGAACACACCTGACGGACTGGATGATAACATATAGTTACATTAAAAAAAACAAAAAATAACAAGGTTTTATTCCTCTTATTCACAACCATATATGGCCGTGAATCACTGACGGTGAGTCATCGAGGAACCGCGGCTCCCGCTCGGTTCTCAGACTCAGACGACGTAAACAGGCTTCGGCAGAGTTTAAAGCCCAAATCCATAATTACAACGTGCAGTCTTCTTAGCAGCCGCTGATGACCCCGCCCCCTCCCCATCCCCCTCATCCCCCTCATCCATGTTTAAAGCATGAGCATGAATTTCACATGAGCTCCGAGGCCGAGCGGGTTTGTCCAACATTGACAGTGTTTGTAAACAGCGGATCTCAAAAACGACAAAAAGGGAAAAGAAGGGGATTTGATCTGCTGAGGTATAAAGCGCGGGGTGTTTCATGTGGAAAGAGGTGAGGCCGCCGGAGGGGGCGGATCTAATCTCTGAGGATGAATTAATTCAGGGACGGCGGAGTTTAAATAATGGTGTGCATCCGCAGAGACATTCATCTGACTGCTAATCCCGCTTTCTCTCCGACGCTCATTCATCTTTCAGAATAAACGAGAGGCTTTGGCGCTAGCGGTGCACGTTTAGTATTTCACATAATGGCCCATGGTATCGAGGCAGCGAATCTAAATTTATGAAACTCAGAGCTTTTTGCAATCAATTAAAAATCATATTGTATTATATATTTAGTCCCTGAAGATAAAAAGCGTCAAAACAAAATTTTACAAATTGAAAGACCCTTGAGGTGTCTTTCATTAAAGTAAAGTGTGTGGAATTTTGTAACGATACAAAAGTGGGGAAAAAAATTGCACTTCACAGGGTGGCCACTTGAGGCTGGCTGCGAGAGTGAGTCAATCCCCATGGACTCCCAGGTGAATCAAACATGTTTAGATCCCGGTACAAACTCCCTTATTTCTATTGTATCGAGGTTTGAAATTGTGCATAATAAAGGGGCGTGGCCTCTTGAGTGGCACCTGGGTCGACTCGGCACATTCCGTGAATGTGGTGACGGCACCGTTTGTCCACTCCAGCTCTGCCTCTGCTCCGCCTCTCTGCCTGTTTTTGGATGAACCAGGAAGTGGGAGGAGTTAGGCATCGGCAAGATGGCCGTGAGTGACCCGCCCACTATGAGCCGCACAAGCACTCTGCAGAAACCAATGGGTGACGTCACTGTGATGTAAATACAAAGGGCTCATTCTCTGGTTTACACTATGTTTGATGGTAACATGATCAGAGTATGATTTTAGATCCACGTTCAAGTGTCACTTTTATCTTTTAAATCATTTTCCACCACATTTCTTGATCTGTTGACGATAGATATCAATTCTCGTCGGTTGTTTACGTTCTGTTGGTCCGTGCTCGATAGCCTGACTAAGCACATTGTCAAATTCCATCAAAGGTAATGGAGTGAACGGTGCATGTGCCGTGTTGTTTGTTCAGGGTTTCAGAATGAAAGAAACGGAATAATCCATTAACGATCATGGTGATTAGATTAGAGCGGGCGGCTGAGTGTCCGGAAAGGCCTCGCGGCGGCGGCTCCATCTCGCCATTAGATAAGGAGCGGTAATGCGCGTCCGTCTCAAAAAGTCCCGGGTGGACGCGGAGAGGGGGCGGGCCGGGGTCGGGCGATTTAATCTACCTGACATGTTCCTGCGGAGGGCTGATCGATAACGCTGCGACGCTAACGTCAACATCGGGAAGGAACGAATCCACTTGAGAAAAAAAAAAAAAAAGGGAGAGAAAAAAAGAAAAAATCGCCGCAAAGAGAAAAACAACAAAAGCCTGAGCGGAATCCACAATGACTCCTTTGTTTGGTCGTTCGCCGCCGCCGCCGCCGCTTCGCGCGCTCTCCACAGGTTGAACCAGTCAGTCGGAACATCCGGGTGGGGGGTGGGGTGGGGTGGGGTGGTGTGGGGGGTGGGGGGGTGGAGTCTCCTCCTCTTCCTGCTCGTCTGACAGGCCGGCCCCCTGCTGGCTTTTTGAAAAGGGCACAACTTGAGCGCGCGCTCATAATCCCCCGGTAAGGCCCCTGAAGGTGAACTGCCTCCGCGGAGCCACTGGAGCAGGAGTTCAGCGATGAGGTTGTGCGGAGAACGCCTCCAGTCAAGGGTCCCGCTAATCCCGCTAAACTGGTTCACGGGGGCGGCGCTCGCCGGAGCGAGGAAGTAGAGGAAGGCCACCTATTTAGTGATGGCCTGCAGTGAGGATTTGGCTCCGCCTGCGTCTTTACACCGTGTGATCCGAATGACGAGACGCCGAAAATGGTTTTTGTTGGCGTTTTTTTCCCCCGACGGAAATCGAACCCCCGCCTCGGAGTCGGAGCATCCGTTCTCGACTCCGAACCATAGACTGTACGTGAAGATGGACGTAGCGTCCGTGACGTCACCCACGGAGTGGTTTTGTGCCACATTGTGGGCGGAGTCCCCCTGTTGTCCCTTTTGGGGTCTGCCCCCCAGTGGCCATTCTATGAACTGCACGTTTTTTTTGGTTACTTACTATCGTGCTTCATCCGGAGGTTGCCCCTCGCTCTGAACCCAATGAGGGCGACAGCTGATGTGGAAACGGTGTTTTCACTCGCCCTTCCTGTTTATGGAGGTCACCGTGGCACCTGCGACGATGTCTTCACCAGGTTTTGAAAAAAAACAAAACAACGTACAGTCACTTTCGATGCAGGGAGGAAATTGAGACCCGCGCTGTTTAACCCCTAATAAAGTCAGGACGGGTGATTGACAGGCGAGCCAGATTACCTCTGAGCCCGGGGAAGTGAAGATAAGCGAGGGTGTTGTGCTTGTGAGCATTAGGCCGCCCCTCCGAGTTAATCTGCCCAATTTCAATCTGACTCTCTTCATTTGGGGTCACAGGGTGAATCCACCTGAGTCGCTCTCCCACGGATGACACCGGCCAAGGTGACATATGTTTTAGCAAAGGGTAGTTCAAAACGTTGTCGGCCTGACCCAGGTGATGAACACCATTAACACAATTATCCATTGATAATTACCATGCAGCCATGTTTTTTTTTTTTTTTACTCATTTTTCAAATTCAGATTTTTATTCTAATTCAATTTCATTCTTCATTATTTGTTTATTAATGAGTATTATTTGTTTAGGAGTGGAAAGACTTGCAGTTCACAGGGTGGCCACTTGAGGCTCCCAATCCCCATCGACTCCCAAGTTAAAATGTTGAAATGTATTGCTCCACTCGTGCTCCGCCTTTTTTTCCCCCCCTTTTGTGGATGAACCAGGAAGTAGGAGGAGCCACGTGATCTCTCTGCAGACACCTATGGGTGATGTCACACAAGGACATGGTGTGATGGTGAGGACGGTGAATCTCTGACCCACTGGATGGTTCTTAAAGGATACAAGAAGTAATATTAGAACAATTCTTCCCCCGTTTGACATTTTTTTCCGTGTGATATTCCCTGAGATCAGAATCTGCATCAGTCTTTGTGTTGACGTACCTCGGCCCCCTATAGCTGCCAGACAGACGCCTGAGGGGCGGCGAACCGAGGCCCAGCTCCAAACTATTACTGTCACTTAAAGCGCCCACACCTGTCCTCATTGCTCATTTCCTGCTGCCTGGCGGAGAGAAGGGAAAACACTTAACTCCCCATTCCCCTCAGATGAGTGCAATATACCTCCTCGCCGCGTCTGGGTAATGTTTAGCCCGGAGTGACGGAATCGTCCAAACAAAGCACGTAACCCCGGATCCCCTCCCATATCACGCGTTCATCACGCTCAGCCGCAACGTCCCTGCAAAAAGACACATGCCCAGTGTCGCATGCGCAAGTCACAGGCAGGCGGCGGCGGCGGCATCTTATTTGTGCGATTGCCTTCAAACGTGTGGCGTGCGGAGGAGAAAGTCGTGAGAGATTCATGCTCCTCCTCTCCTCTCCTCTCCTCTTCCTAACCACTTTACTTCTTATTACCCCACTCTCTCTATTTCCCTCTCATCCCTCATGTTTGTGTCTCCCCCATCACTCTCCGGCCACTGGAAGGAAGCCAGAGCCATTAGCCTGCTGTCAGTCTGAGAGAGGACGGGGATCCATCCTGTTAGCTGATGCAAAATGAACGGCAGCTTTTTTTTTTTGTGTGTGTGTCTTTTTTAAAGGTGCAGTGTGTACGATTTGGTGACATCTAGAGGTGAAGTTGCGCGTTGTCTCCATCACCTCTACGTCCGCCTTCTGAGGATGCAGTCATTAAAACTCATAAGATGACACTTCTGTAAAAACATGGCGGCCCCCGTAGAGAGGACCCCCCCCCCGGCCCCCCCCCCCCCCCGCCCCCGCCTCCTCGTGTAAATATACAGTAATGGGCTCGTTTAAAGGTGCAGTGTGTGAGATTTGGTGACCTCTAGAGGTGAAGTTGCATGTTGTATCCATCACCTCACCCTCGCCCTGCAGGAGAACCAATGGTGGACTTCAGCTGTCATTAAAACTCAAAAGATGTCCACTCTGGGCTACAGTAAAAACATGGCGGCCCCCGTAAAGAGGACACGCCATACATTAATGGGCTCATTTAGGGGCAATGGAGTAAAATAATATATTTAGGTGACTGAAACCTTACACACTGCACCTTTAAATCGGACCGTGCACAATGCAGGGGGGTGGTGGTGGGGGGGGGGGGGGGCGGGTGCGGGCGTTTGGG
>JAFBJT010105752.1:77413-115383 GCA_016785325.1 Chascanopsetta lugubris
ATAATTTGCCATTTTTAATTGACATGTTCCATTTTTGTCAACATTGAGCAAAGATAATCTCTTACGGTCATTGACTTCATCTTATAGAAGTTATTTAGCATGAAACAAATGACCTCACGTTAAGATAAATCACTGGTACATGAACGACTCATATTTATGGCTATAACATCATTATTGACACAAACTTCTACTATTACCAAACCACTAATTACAATTTAGACTTTTCAAGACATTAAACCATAGACATTCCGAAGGACTTGTTTAGTTCGCAAAGTCATGTGGTGTTGACCAACAGCACCAAGACATTAGGAAATGACAGTCATGTGACTTCAGTTCTTGGATTTTTATTCTGACCCAGTTAGGGTTATAAACAACATTTTTAGAATATTGTAATGCCAAAACAAGTAGGCTGGAGTCACTCACTGATCCACAAGCATTGGCGTTATTTTTAGTAGCACAGCTTCTCTTAGCATACGCTAAGAGAAGCATCAGGCAATCACAGGCAATCACACATGGCTCTCACTCACACACACACACACACACTCACACACACACACACACACACACACACACACGAGGCAGCTCTCCCGACATGGCCGCTGTAACATGCACGCTGCTCATTGGTCAGGGACGACAAGCCTGTCATGGCTTTACGACTGGGTCGCTACAATATTTTTTCAATATACTGGAACCATATGGCTATTTTTATAAAGGTGTTTAGTCACTATTTACATGATTACTTCCCAACTCTTTTAGCATGTGCGGGGTACATTGCCTATAAGAAGGGCTGGTTAAAGGTGCAGTATGTCAGATTTCGGGCACCTTTAGTAACTCCTGAGTAAATAGAATTTCAAAACAATATATATTTCCCAAATGTATAATCACCCAAATGAATGACATGCTTGTACATTACATATATATTAAAATGAGCCCTTTAATGTATATTTACATCAGGAGCGGGTCCGCCCTATGGGGGCCCCCATGATTTTACGATAGCCCAGCTTGGATAAACTCAACATAGGTTCTCCTGCGGATAGTATGGGTGAGGTGATGGATACATCATGCAACTTCATCTCTAGAGGTCACCAAATCGTACACACTGCACATTTAAGTGATGGATGTTTCAAACAAAAGCAGCACAAGTGCAGGAGAAGTGTTTAAGGAGAGAATTGTTTTCATTTTTGTACGTAAAAGGTAAACCACACATCTAATGCCACCTTAATGAAGTCACCCCTAGCATCGGGTTTCGTTGTTTTTCCCTCTTTCAGCTCAGAGTACGGAGCTTTGAGAGAATTATGCCACACTCAAACATGTTATGGACGGATCGGCCCATTAAACCTGTGAACTAGGTCTCCATAAATTCAGGAGGCTGATGAAGAAATGTGTTATATTTCTGCTATTTGGGAAGAAAGGAGCGAGCACAATAGTTTGTGCACCGAGACAAGCACCATGTATGGACATTTAGAGAGAAAGGGAAACTGATTGAAAGCACCTGGACGTCAGTGGAAGAGACAGGCAGGTTGTCCAACTATTCTGGTTATGGAGCAGCCTCTATAAATGAAGAGTTTGATTCATTTTACACTGCTGTGAATGCTCCACAGGGCTCCAGCTGAACTGTTGTATAAGGTGCAGTGTGTAAGATTTGCTGATATCTAGTGGAGTAGTTATATGTTGTATCCATCACCTCACCTATACCTTGTGGAGCATGCAGGGGAACCTATGGTAGACTTCAGTTGTCATTAAAACTAAAAAGGTGTTTAGTACGTCCACTCTAGGCTACTGTAAAACCATATTGGCCCCGTAGAGAGGACCCGATCCTCATGTAAATATACAATAATGGGCTCATTTAAAAGTAGTGGAAAATAAATTATACATTTAGGTGACGAGAAATTCATGAAAATGTCAGTATGTTGTTGTTCCATAATAGTTTGAGAAGGGACTAAAATGACCAAAATCATACACATTGCACCTCTAAAAGCTTCCTTTCATTATTTTTCATTTATTTGAAACAGCCGAGAAATGTGACGATTTAAAGAATATAAGCTGAATGCATGGATATTCATGCAATAGCTTAATATCATGTCTATGATATACAGACAGTATTGTCTTTAATATGAATGTCTTCCTCAAGTTAGTTTCAAGTAAGCACCTAGCAAACCACAAAATGAGCCAGACAAGATTAAACAACACTCGAGGCTACAACTATGCTTGGGTATGCACCAGTATTATTGTATCATTAAGCACAGTTTGTTTGGTTTAGTAAGATTATTGTTTAAAATGGGAACATTTGAGATTAGTGGGTACAACCAAGGCTGATGACATCATTTTGGTCTCTGTCTTTCTTTAAATGATAGACTGTGTGTGTGCCTATGTAGGTACCGCTGTGTGTGTGTTTGTGTGTGTGTGTACGTGTGTGCTTTTACATGCACACGTGAGCGGCAGATTACTGGAAGGACGACACAGAAGTGATGACCGGAATTCCCTCCCGTGGTTCAAAGCGGCGGGTGTCTGCAGATGAAGTGTTTTGTCTGTGAACGAGGGGACGACTAATAAAACCACAGCACCCTGCAGAGTGTTACTCAAGCTGCTTCTCTTCATGAAGTGTCATCTGGCTGCCACGGCCTATTTACTGCTCCCAGACAACACTGCAAGCATATCATAATAAGGTGGGTTGTGTACACCCATTGTGTGAGTGTAACCGTACGTGCAAATAAATGCATACAGCTGGTGCTTTATCATAAGTGATTTCAGCAGGATGTGAACACACACACCGTCAATGCAAATGTTCCATTATGGTTATACTGTAGTTTGCTATATGCAAAGGTCAGTGTCAGTTATTATCAACCTTATAACATGACAGCTGCTCATTAGGGCACATAAACCCGGCATGGAGACCCCCGATCTGATCATGGTAAATTAAAGCAGTGTGACCTGCTGCATGGTGGGGCATAAATACCTGAAGCATTACCCCCGATTCACTTGGGCAGTTAGTGGTAATCACCTCCACAGTCTGGTATAATTAGTGCAACAAAAAAATCTCAGCCATAACATGACATAAAAACTGTAAATCACTTTATGTAATGGGGCCACTAAAGGCCATAATAACACAAAACAAACGATGTGTAGCAACAGTGAACCAATGACGACATGTTCACATGTTCCAGTGTCCGTAGACTCCGATTTCTGTCCTCTGCCAAGTCCCAGAGGAAAATAATATAAGACACGAGCTGATCTCTTGAATCATATATTGAACTTCTCAGCCCAGGGTATGTTGATGTTGTTAGGAATGACAAAACCAGGGTCTCTGGAGATTGACTCACAGCCACGTTGTATTGGAGTCAGCATCACATCATATACGCCTACCCCTTCCCTTCAACACACACACACTTACTACGGCACATTTCCATGGTTTGGCAGAAACTTAGCCTCCAAAGATGGGAAACCACATTTGCTCTTGAGTTTTCTCATATCTCTGAAAAAACCACATCAGGAGGTTGGTTCCCTTCCAAAGGGCACCTTTGGAATGAAAGGGGAAACCCGTCTATTTCAAAAAAAGTATCAGATTTTACTGCTATAGAGAAATTGTTAAACGTTTTGAAATGTAATTTCTAAAGCATTTTGAAGGAGGTCTGCTGACGTCATGTTGGGACTTTGAAGGAAAATAGAAGAAAGTAAAGTGAGTCGATAATGATAAATAAATAGCCGAAACTGCCTCTGGAGTTTCATTTCTAAAACTCAAAGGCATTTTAAACGTTTACTGTAACGCTTCATGTGCGTGTGCGTGGGTGGAGTTACTTTGGAAAGCATCAGTGTCCAGATGAATGTGAATAGTAAATATCAAAGAACAACACGGGAATATAAAACCAAAGCACACAGAGTTTAAAGCACTGAAAATGCAGCTGTTAAGCAACTGGACATCCAAACTTTCTTTCCAGAGCACATGTCCTCACATGTCCTCCTACAGAATGCACTTGGGTTCACATTAATACTGACCAATTGGTATTGGAGTGAGATGCCACAGGTCTTGTTGACAGTTCTCATGAATGACAAAAACATATCAAAGTACTCCGAGTGGTAATTAAGACCAAAAAAGCTCTAAATAATCGACAGCTATTTACCATTTAAAGGTGCAGTGTGTAAGATTGATTTCATTTTTGTCAGTTCTAAAACTTTTACAAAACAATTACATACTGACAATTCATAATCACCTGAATGTTTTATTGTTCCTCCACTACCATTAAATGAGCCCATTAATGTATATTTACATGAGGAGCAGGTCCTCTCTACAAGGGCCGCCATGTTTTTATAGCAGCCCCAGAGTGGACGTACTAAACATCTTTTGAGTTTTAATGACAACTGAGGGCTACCATATGTTCTCCTGCATGCTCAGAAGGGTGAGGTGATGGATTCAACATGAAACTTCACCTCCAGATGTCACCAAATCGTACACACTGCACCTTTAAATGACAGCGAGGACAAGATCCCTCAGTAGAATGTGTGGGTGTCCCCTTAGAAATTCTGCCACTGATAATTGATTTCATGCAACACGGTCTGTCCCATATTCTATCTGACTGTTGCCAATCTAAACTGTTCCTCACATCAAGAAACGCTAACAACAACCTCAGAGGAAACTATATACACACTGAAACTGGCAACCTTTGACAAACATGTCCATCATGCAATAAACCTCTTGTTGTTTTGATGATGAAGAATGTTTACAACAGCGACTCTCATGTCCATGTTAACCCAACAGCTTTGGAGAGAAAAGTCTTTTCCAAGAAAGAAAGGCAGCTTTCAAAGAAACACAGAGTGTTTTGTCCATGAGCACAATGATAATGGGTGTAGTCGAACACTAATGGTGCCAACACTACATCTGATTATAGGAGACCATTAAAGACACTGCAGGTGTGCAAAGCAATTTAATACTGTTTGCCACCAGCCATGAAAAAGGCAGAGGAGCAAGTGTCTTGCTGAGATATTATCATGGGGAAGCTGTGGCTAAGGGGTTAGAGGATCTGTCCTCCGACTAGAAGGTCGGGGGGTTGATTCCCGCCTTCCCCCATTCCATATGCCAAAGTGTCTTTGGGCAAGACACTGAACCCAAACTCTCACATGTACTCATAGATACAAATGTGCTGCAAATAGATGCACTGTATGAATGTTTGAGTGACTGGGTGAAAGTAAACTGTAATGTAAGCGCTTTAAGGGGTCTTCAAGACTTGATAAAGCACTATATAAATACAGACCATTTACCATGTATCTATAAAGATGGTGTTTAGTTTTGGTTGTAGTTACACAACCGCGGTAATAAACAGAGCAAAGCTGTAAGTTTGGCATTTTGTTCAAGTTTTAAGTGTCTGAATCCAGATGTTCCAGCTACAGGAGATTAACAACAACATCCGCTCTTTGTGGGCCTCAAGCATGCAACTCAACACAACATTATTAAGGGTAGAAAAAAAAAGAAAATTATATATATATTGTATTATAAAACATGGAGCTGCGAGTAAAAGTTGTATGTTATCAAATGTAGCCCCTGGAGACACTTGCACGTCTTTGGAGAGCTGCTCGCAGCCCTGCAGCAAATCAAAGACCCAAATCACCGAGTAAAAAGTCATACATTTTACGATATAAAAACTTTCATTTCATCGTGTATCAAATGCTCATGTTTGCGCTGTCACAGTCTACGTTATTAATGGGAAACACTGCGGTGACATAATGCGCATGCAGAGTGGTCAGCACTTTGTGTCGAGTCACAGTCGATCAATTTCTTCTTAGTACAAATACAGTTTTAAATCAAGTTCCATATGAAGTCATTCCAACTTTGCATAAGTGAATAATTCTAAGTTGTGGTTACAACTCTGTGAAATGAGTAAGTGAGCTCTGGTTTGTATCAGTGATGATGATGTTTTTCAAAGTACAGCAACTGTGAAGGATCCTACTTAAAGATGCAGTGTGTAAGATTTCAGGATTTTTTTGTCACTACTAAAAATATTATAAAACAATGACATACTGACATTTTCATCAATTTATAATCACCTAATGTATTATTTTTCCAGTACCTTTAAAGGTACATTGTGTAAGATTTGCTGACATCTACTAGTGAAGTTCCATATTGTATCCATCACCTCACTATCACCCTTCTGAGCATGCAGGAGAAACTATGGTAGACTTCAGTTGTCATTAAAGCGCAAAACACATTTAGTGCATCCACCTTGGGCTATTGTAAAAACATGGCAGCCCCCATAGGGAGGAACCCCCTCCTGATCTAAATATACATTTATGGGCTCATTTAAGGGTTGTGGAAAAAATAATGGACAAAAATTACCGAAATCTTACACACTGCACCTTTAAATGAGCCCATTAATGTATATTTACATGAGGAGCGGCCCCTCTCAACGGGAGGCGCCATGTTTTTACAGTAGCCAAGAGTGGACATACTAAACATCTATTGAGTTATAATGACAACTGAAGTCTACCATAGGTTCTCCTGCATATTCAGAAGGGTGAGAGAGGTGATGGATACAAAAATCATGCAACTTCACCTCTAGATGTCACCAAATCTTACACACTGCACCACTACGCACATACTTTGAAAAATCAAATGAATGTATCTGCTTGTCCTCTCTTCAATGGAAACACTCATGTGTACACAAAGATATGTTTTCCAGATTTTCTGCTAGCAGGAAGACTATAACACCTCACGGTTACTTAACTGCCGACTGATATCCAGCACATTCAGCTTCAATTAATAAAAAAAAAAAACAATCCCTTTATTGGTCCCAGCTCCAGTCACCCAGAGGACAATCGTGTTCATCAGCTTCAGTCTGACAAAGAGGTTGGAGTTTCACATGATCTGTGTAACCTCCAAACTCTAATCAGAAACACACCTTCCCTGAGGCCCCTTCACTCACAACAGCAGACCTCATTCTGCAGGACCCACGCAGCCATTTACAGCAGTAATCAGAGTTTCAATAATAAAATGACCTAAGGTCCTGCAGAGATACAGGCGGTGTAAAAACTTGGGAGTCTGCACATATCATGTGATAAAGATGTTTTCAGACAAGTCTGGACATTGTAGTGATTGTATGTGAAAACATAAATATGAGAGCTGGTTACTCCGGTAATTTTACTTTCCTCTTATAAAAATATATGAAAGATGCCCAAGTCATAACAGGTGAGAATATGACAGGAACAGTGATAGCAGGGGAGTCAAGGGGCCAAATTTGATATGAAGTGGGCGAGACGAGTAAAATCATAGCATGATGACCTATAGACAACAACTCAGAATGTTTCTCTTTAGAATAGAATAGAATAGAATGCCTTTATTGTCATTATACACAATGTACAACGAGATTGAAGGACAACTCTGGTGGTGCTAAGAGGGAAACAACAGGGGTACCCTAAATATACAGTCTATAAAAATAAAATTAAAAATAATTTAAAAAAATAGGAAATACAATTTGTTGTAGCACAAAAAAGTGAATGTAATGCAAACAGTCTGCATCAAAATGCAAACTGATGAATAAATGAAAATGTCTCTTCTCAATATTACTAACATAAACCAAAGAGACCATTTTTTTATACTTTCCACAAAATCACTCCATGGACCAGATTGAACTCTCTGGAGGGCTGGTTCTGGCTGAGGGGCCGTATGTTTGACACCTATGATTTACAGCAAGCAAGTGGAAGATTTCAACAACAGATGAAAAATCCAAAATCATTAAAACGTACTCATGTAAAAACTATATTCAAGGTATTTAAATGTAAAGGCCATATGTGTCATTGTATTGTGAGATTTGTAAGTCTTAAATTCCTCCCAGTGCCACCCCTCACCACCATCACAAACATTCTCATGTTTTATAAATGTGAAAGGTAAACTTTCTGATTGTTCACACATAAAAATGCAATGATGAAAGTTGTGTAGCTCCTTCAGAGAAGAGGAATGTTCAGTTCAATGACTGAATAAAACCTGAATAACAGGAAATTCATGGACATTGCTTGATGTTTTGAACCATTTGTCTTGGAACACAAGTTACAGCACCTTAACTCTGATTTATTTGAAAATATACTGAGTCCACTGATTAGTATACGGTCATAAATCCTTCTGAGGAATTCCAGCTATGTATCCTTTGTCCCCAGTTTCCTTCAATTTCTGCATATTCTTCATATATTTCCATATCTTCTCTTAGAAAACACAGACTGAATCGTATCATGTGTGAAAAACACTCGTCTAGTCTCTGAAGATAGATGATCTCCATGCAACAAAACTGACAACAACACACAGTAAAAGTTAATAGAGGACGTTTGGATCCATCTGCTTCCAGACAGCACTTCTCCACCTGCGCCAAGATCCTGATCCTCTTCGAGTCGACGTCTCTGCAGCAGACTGATGAAAAGCTTTCATATCCCTGCTGGAGAGGTCAGGGTGCTTTGTCACCTTTATGAAAACACCAGGGATCTCTCCTCCACCTGGTTTGGAGTTTCCATTATTTGACATGCTGGTGCCTAATCTGCAGCGTTCGTCTCAGTTCTGGAAATCTTATCTTTCAACATCAGTATGTCGATGTACAAGATAACGTATAAATCACATGACTCTTGTCAAATCCTGAGCTCATTTATGAAAAGATTCATCATAGTAATGCATTTTAACTTTTCTTGTGTATGTGGCAACAGGATTGTGATTGAAAGGTGCAGTGTGGAAGATTTCCAACACATACTACACACATTTTGAGTAGACAATATTTAGAGAGAGAAAAATGGAGGGCTACCATAGGTTCTCCTGCATGCTCAGAAGGGTGAAGTGATGGATACAACTTGCAACGTCACCACTAGATGTCACCAAATTTTGCACACTGCACCTTTAAATATTATTGTTATTGTTGAATAAAAGACTCATCCCTCTGAGTTGTGGTGATGGTGATGTTAAAATATTCAACTTGCACAACCTGCAGGTGTCTTTGTCTCTTGAGCATAAAATAACATTACATACGTCTGTAGGACGTCAAATATTGATTGTGTTTTATAGCAACAGACACCAGTATTTAAACGACAATAAATATTATTGCATGGGAAAAGTTTTTGGAGGAACCACCTGATGCTTCTACTGCCATATAGTGGCCAATGCAAACCGGTGGAATGCTAAATATTTATACTCTTTAAATCAAATAGCCAAGTGCCAAGATACAGCTGGATGTTCTGAAGTCCTGAATCCTAATTTTTGACAGCATCCATGACTGGCATTTATCCTGCTATAAACCTTAGCATGCATTCCTCTTCATACCGAGTTGCACCTTTTTGGCAGCGCAAGAGTTCTGTCCAAATGATGAGCAGATGTCCGACGGGTTTATGGGAAAGGACACGTGCTGAGCTGAAGATGTGAAACGACGCAGGCTAACAAGGCGAAAGTCGTCTTCTGTTGTATTTATGCTAAATTAGCCAGGTTTATGTAACTGTAAAATAATTTCCACCAGGAGCAACAATGTTTACAATCAACAACAACAAAAACATGAGTTTGTGGAATCATATGCGACATGTGAGCCGAGTACATCTGAACATCACAAACAGCCTGTTATCACGTTACAATGCGGAAGACGTCCATAAAAAGACACCTGTCCTCCCACCTCTCCTTAAAGGTCCAGTGTGTGAGATTTGGGGACCTCTAGCGGTGAAGTTGCATGTTGTATCCATCATCTCACCCATGGCCGTCTGAACATGCAGGAGAACCTGTGGTAGACTTCAGTTGTCATTAAAGCTGTTTTAAAGAGGCATTAAAGATGTTTAGTACGTCCACTTTGAGCTACTGTAAAAACATGGCAGGCTCCAGAGAGAGGACCCGCTCCTCATGTAAATATACATTAATGGGATCATTTAAAGGTAATGGAAAAAAATAAAACATTCAGATGACCATGAAATCATGAAAATGTCAGTATGTAACAGTTTTGTAATATTTTAAGGGGTGAAAAAATCACCAAAATATCACAGACTGCACCTTTAAATCAGCCAAGTTTATGTAATCGTAAAACTATTTCCACCAGAAACCACAACGTCGACAATCAACTGAAACTTTCATCTGTAGTTTACTGAACCATGTGCGACGTGCGAGTACATCTGAACAGTACAAACAGACAGCCTGTAATCACCTTAAAATGTGGAAGACGTCCTCTGAAATCTTCAAACAGACATCTGTCCTCCCACCTCTGCACAAGACACATGTGAATCTCCCAAAAGGCCAAATTCAGAGAATGACTTATGAGATATACAACGTCGGAGATTTGACAAATGAGAGTGAGAGGCCTTGTGCCGCCCACAAACACACCCACGCCTTTAGAACAACTAAACACCTGGCACCAGAACACGCAGTACGAGAAGGAGGGGACCAGAGACACTCTTGTCCTCAGTGTGATCATCGGGGAAATGTGTCTGCAAGTATGGAAACCTTAGTGTGATCGCTTCCAATGTGCATTTCCACCTGTTCACACGTGTGTCTTGACCCTCCTCGTCGGTGAACATGCCCCTAGCATTGTTTTATGACTGGAGCTCCACCGGGCTCCGAGCCTCCCAACACCTGTATAATAAATCAAGCAGCCCACTCCTGGAGGTGTTGCATAACCCCACCGTAGTTTACGGACGCCAAACGCCTGCGGTGGAGGCCCGGGGAAGGGGGAAGAGGGAAGGGGGCGAAATGGGTTGAGTCATCTTGGGCCTGGTCAGGTGGCTTCGTGTTACAGGTGCTTGGGTCAGAGACGAAAAACAGCCATAAAATATGTTGTTTAGGACCGAAAACGATGTCCACAGGAAGAGATTAATGTCTTTCCTGTTCAAGTGGTAACAGGTAAATACTGGGGAGTTACGGTCACACCTTCATTCATACCAAGGGTTAGTGTACTTGTTTTTGCTGCCTTGACTCTACTAGCAATGTGCGCTGTAATCTCAGCGTTATCCTCTATAATGAATTAATAACAGCGTTAGCATGATCACTTGATTAAACAACGCAGGTTTAATGCGTGAAGTGTATCTTTAATACTAAGATGATGTAAAATGAATAAATAGCCCATAAGATGGGGTCTTGGTATAGTTTGTTTGAACCCTGGTACCAATCTGGGTTTCTTTTGTGTCTTGTTCAACTTACTTTAAAAAGGTATAATTTGTAAGATTCAGAAACATCTAGAGGTGATGCTTCAAATTGCATAATGTGCCCTTCCCTTCAAATATGAACCAATGGGAGCTCCTACAACTCAATAGGTTGTCCCTTCTGGGCTACAATAAATCATGGTGACAGCCTTTGTAGAGAGGAGGTACTCCAGATCTTACTTCTGTTAATTATACAGCAACAAAAAATAACAAGTTTTGTTGGATTAAATTGTTCCTGAATACCCACCTTTCACGTTGGCTTTTGGTACTGGGTAGAGCTTTGATTTTGATTTGATTTTTGATTGTAATCTAATTTTATCTTAATTCTAATCTATTTGACTGCTTCTACTGTTCAACTGTATTTTTTTTTTATTATTTCTCCTTTTTTTGCTTTACTCATGTTTTAGGTCTTCTAACCTGTTTTATTTATATTTCTATCAAATTTATGCTTCATGGGTGCTGTGCATTTTATGTGTTTTTCTGACCAGCACTTTGGACCTTTATGGTTGTTTTAAAGTGCTTTAAAAAATAAAGTTGGATTGGATTGGATAGTAAAGTAATGCGAGATCAGCAGCCTGGGTATCATGACTATATAAAAATCCACATTCGTGATTGCAGATGTTTGTATTGTGGTTTTAGTCTCCCATTTCAAAACTGTTACACCCCTCACGAAAACACAACAAGAGAACATCCAATAGCCATTGTTATTCAAAGAACAATGAATAATCTCTGAATTCAACCACAGACAGTTCTTCCTCTGGGACGGAGAAACATTCCTGCGATGGGATCCCACCAACCACAACATCTGTCAACATGTGGACATTCCCAGCCATGAGTACTCAGTGGTCATTACTATATGAGTACTCTGGGGTTGAACCACACCCAGGTTCAAACCCAGTCTATAGCTTAAAGTTTAGTGACTACATGTGACTCTGTCACTGTGAAAACTAACTGTAAACAGCATGTAAACACCTCTGTGGTCGTCTCTGCTACAGTTGGAGTCTATGACATCATCCATCATGAGGAAAACAACCCTGCCACATTTCACAAGGTCCAGTGTGTACGATTTTGGTCATTTGTGTCACTTCGAAAAATATAGCTAAACCAATTACAGATTGACATTTTCATGAAATCATAATAATGTAAATGTTTTATTTCCATTGCCCCAAAATGAGCCTATTAATGTATATTTACATGAAGGGGTATCCTCTCTGTGGAGGCTGCCATGTTTTGACAGTAGTAAAAGTGGAGGTACTAAACATCTTTTGAGTTTTAATGACAGCTGAGGTCTACCACAGGTTCTTCTACATGCTCAGAAAGTGGAGGGTGAGGTGATGGACATAACATGCAACTTCACCTCAAGAGGTCACCAAATCTTACACAATGCACCTTTAACCCCTAACAGTTTGCAGCATTAGCAACATTAAAAAAAGGGTTAAAGAGCATAAAATAAAACAGCAGCATCTGAATCAGACTGTGGCTCTGCTTCTGTTGATGGATTTACTTCATATGTTGCATCTAAATTCCGGTATGACATCTTCTGGTCTAAAACCTGATTACAGCTGCTGGGATGTGAACCAGCTGCTGTCTCCATATGAACCAAATAAATAAGCCACATGCAAAAGGGAAAGAGAGAGTTTTAAAGAGCCCAAACATGAGGCTGTTTGATGGTGACACGAGTTCACGAAACCTGCTCTGTGCAATCACAGCGCGATCGCAACAAGACGCCAAAGTGTCAACACTGCTCCACACACAGTTTGTCTTCCTCTGCAGTGTTTGTGCAGATCCCAACACTTTCTGCCGAGCTCGGTCTGACTCGAGGCAGGACAGAGGATTTCCAAGAACAAGAACAAGTTTCTGAAAGTCCCTGCGTGCAGAGCCAAGTGTTAATGCAAACCTTTGGACTGTGCTGACGGCAGAGTGGAGGAGGGGGAGAGCAGCTGGCACTCCAGAGGAGCTCACACTCATGCTGCTCTTCATCATCAATCATCATCATCTCTGCAGGAGATGCATGTGATCAAAAAATAAATCAATAACTGAATTAACCTCTCACAGGAGGCCTCACAAAGGCTACATTCATGTTTATAAGTCCAAAGAAATGAACTGAAATAAAAATAGATCAATACTTTGTTCACAGAAACGCAGTGGAAACAATAAAGAGATATTGATTTTCTTGGACCAGTGACAAAAGCTTAATGTTTATCATACTAGTTGGGTTTTGACTGATGTTACAGTCAAAAACATTTCCAAAACCTTATCATTTCCCCCTATTTATAGAGAGAGGCAACTAAAACAACTAAAACAGATCCAACAGTCTTTGAAACATACTTTCCTGGAGCTCTGGAATTGCAACAGTAATTTTTAAAGTTAAAGTATTTCTGTAGATACATGACCAGTAACTTGCAAAAGAGGTGTTAGGAATATATCAAATTATTGGCATGAGCTCAGCACATGAAAGATGATGTGTGTCTCTTCATCATCATCAAAACATTAAAAATGCAACTAAGACCCTGATCTATTTTCTTTTGCAAATGCAACACAAAAAAAACAAAAAAAACACATTTCAACACTGTATTGATAATAATCTCCATCCATTTCCAAACAGATGGAGCCATGTTAGAGAAAACACCAAAAACAAGCAAAGCAATGATGAGGGACTTCCTGTCTTTGACAACAAAATGGAAGTGTTACTGGGCGTCATTTGTCAGCAATGTGAATGACCATAACCTGCGAATATCACAGGTATGGACAACAATTCAATATCCACCTTTCAAAATAACCATGTACCAGTGACTGGCAACCTCTAATATCCCCAGAGGTGACTGAAACATAAGAACACTTCCACACAGGACGCAGGCACTAACCGGCATATCCAAACACAGGCACAACGACAACACAGAGGAACAGCACTGCCTGACAAGCATGAGATGATTTTACATGTAACAAGTAACTTTAAGATAAAAACAACACATCAGTCAACATCATCTCCATGTAACTTATGGGTAAACATTGTTACTGTCATGTGCAAACTTCATTTTGACACACTAACTTCATTTGCATGTATGATATTCCAGAGGAACATCTCCATCAAAGTCAATACCATAAACCGTAGCACTGAATAAACATGTGGTCATTGTTGTGGTGGAGATTTACATTTGAGAAATGACTGTGTCTCAAACTGTTAGAGACAGAAAGTTTGCCTTAATTAGTACATGGAAACCTTGATAAAGCCTTGCTGACCCTCTGGCCACCAACTGTATTAAAGTCTAGTTCCACCACTGTTACATCAAGGAAACACATTGATGGCAATGGGAGCAAAGTGCGGCAACAAATGACGGACACTTTCTTAAGACCACAATGAAACCACTACAACCTGAGGACAAGGAGGCAGTAGACCAACACAGTGTCTGCATGCCGACTATACTTGGAGATTATTGTAGTATCTGCAATTAGCTGACAACAATCACATTTTGCACACAAGGAGTCATACACATCCTTTTCAACGTTCTTCTTTTTTTCTTTTCTTTCTGGAACATTCGGATCCATAGGAAGAAAACATAGAGAACACTTCAGTATCAAAACATTAAATCTACGTTTTGAGCACAACATGTCTCTGCATATGACATCACAACTGAACCAAAGACTGGAAGCCATCTACTCGAACATAAAACCCGGGGAAGTACTTCTCCTCCATCAGTGCATTGGGAAAGAAAGGAGCTGCAGCTCCCTCTCCACCTCCTCCAGCCTCAGGGCCAGGCCTCCAGCCTGCAGCTGGCAGAGACTCGGTGCTGTGTCAGTGTGGATCACATGAGTGATGGTGGACTCGGGCCCTGACAGACAATGATGTGACTACAGCGTGAGCTCAGCACTGGCTCCTGCTGCTGCTGCTGACTCTGGCTTAAATCAACTCCTGCCACACGTTTTCTCAACATTATTATCATGACGTGAGGCGGAAGTGACGTCCCTCTACCATCACAACATTTCTAAGACACGGCGTTTTGTTTGTTTACCTACAGTTTGATGAGCCGGCTGTTCGTAGCATCGGGTCAAACTTCTCCTCCAGGACCCAACAGGCGGTGTCTTTGGGGTTAAATACTGCTCCGGAGTAAACGCCCACTTCCTGTTTTCCAAATGACGTCGTAATGATGTAATTCCACCGAGGAAACCAGCGACTGAAACCGAAGAAAGTAACCAAACAAGGGGCAGATGGACGCCTCTCCATTCCTCTCCATGGCCCCTCATTCAGCACACCTGCTGCAATTAGCCCCGGAAACTTACACGCATGTCACGTGACAGTGAGAAGAAGAAGAAGAAGAAGAAGAAGAAGAAGAAGAAGAAAATGAAGAAGAAGAAGAAGAAAGAGGATGTAAAATCTTAATGCAAATGGATTACAAACTTATATGTATATTTCATGATACACACACACACATATCGTACGTTGCATAAGAAATTTGTACTTTTGCAGAAAAAATATTTGTGCATTAAAGGGTTTTTTAGGAGACACTAATAGGTTTGATTTTGAAATAATACAATTTTACTTTGATAAGAAAATAGTTAAAAGTATTTTGGCAGGCAATTTGACAATAAAGCTTCGCTTTAATGAGAACTTGACGTACAATTTCAATTTGATGAGAGAAAAATCAGAGATCTGACAAAGTTTTATGCAATTGAATGAGAACTCAAACATGGTATGTGGAGAAATGGGTCCTGCACACCTCAGCAGACATGCCCCAGAAGCTCCAGCTCTCCCATAAAGCCACCAGGCCTCATTTCACACACTTTGGTGTGAGGAGCTGACGGCTGCACACATGAACTGACCAGAGGAGAAAACGGGGCAAACATTGCAGATGGGTGAGAGGATGAAGAAGTACAGTTCTTGGTGTGTAGTACAGTATATAACAGCTCATGTCCACGTCTTTATTTTCTGGTTTCTGACATGTGTGTCTAATGTATATCTGCAGTTATGAAACAAAAGTCTGTTTTCTGATACTTTATAAAGAACATAACCTCATATCAGCCACATGTAAGGCCCAGTGTCACGTCATGGCATCTTCTACCACTTATCCACTAATCTGGGTGACGGGGTATTTCTACCAGTACGCATTGGGCCTTTTTGGGGGTATCAGTGTCAGGGCCAGTGTCCCTGCGGCAGAGTCCAAGTGGGGATCAAACTAGTGACCGTTAGAATTCAAAGGTGACTGCTCTAAAGATTGAGTCACTGTCGCCCCAAAGCCCAGTGTGTAGGACTAATTTAGAATATACAATTCAGGTTGAATTGACATAATCATATTAATGTTTCATATTTGTGATCATACAAATTCAAATTGTGGGTTTCATTGACCTGAAATGAGCTCCTAAAATGCACATATTGTCTCTATCAAGGGTGGCATAAGATAAGATAAATACATATCGTATATACAAATAATATACATTATTTCTATGACTTACTTTCACATGTATCAGCCAATATTTAAAGGTGCAGTGTGTAAGACTTTGGTCATTTTTGTCAGTTCTAAATAGATTACAAAACAATTACATACAGACATTTTCATTTATTTAAAAATCACCTAAATGTATCAATCACCCTTCAACAAGCCCATGAAGGTGTATTTACATGAGCAGCAGGTCCTCTCTGTGGGGGCCGCCATCTTTTGACAGTAGTAAAAGTGGACGTACTAAACATCTTTTGAGTTTTAGTGACAATTGACTGCGACTTCACCCCGAGATTTCACAAAGTCTCACACACTGCACCTTTAATGATACTGTAATGCAACAGTGCTTCTTGCTTTGTCACCATTGGTCAGGATTTCCTCGTCTCTGATTGGCCAGATGAAAAGTCCATCTGGAGAAGCTGAAGTCACCAAATCCATCACACTCATGAGGTGGCACCATGGGAGCAGTTTTATTCAGTCCATGAGAAAAGCTGCAAAACATTTCTGTCGCAGTCACAGACATTACATGTGCCACTGGGGCTTCAGTTTTATTACAGCCAAAAGCCACTTCAACATTTAAACATTGCTTTGTACCGTCATGTCTGCACTTCTCGTCCGGTGTTATGTCACTATACTTAACAACCTCAATCGGCATCGTATATCAGAACCATGACCACACGGGCTTAGTCATGATCTACCCAGGTGCCTTTAAATGTGGCTCTGGGGCAGAGAAGTAAAAATGCTCGAGGCATAATATTTCCAAAGGCTTTTTAAAATCCTTGTACACCACAATGGTATTTCATCATCAAAAAACCAAAGTGTATTCATCCTCACCTCTGCCAGCACCGTGAAACCTTCACTCATTATTTTTCCAAACTGCATTTCTTCCGTGATGTTGCCATGACACAGCTGATTTACCGCACAGGCACTCGCGCTGTTCACAGACCTCCTCCTTCCTTCCAATCTGCGTGGAGGTCAGGATAACTAATGACGTTAGACTTGGTTTCATTCCTGGATAGAAGTCAAACGCCACTTGCCTTTCCAGGCTCTGATACAGTATCTGCTGCCTGGGAGCGATGACCTCATCCCCTAACATTGTGGGAAACTTGACAAAGTGTGCCCTCTGACAACCTCTCCGCTTTGTTATACCACTGTGTCCAATGTGATTGAGCACGAACGTGGGAAATGGGAGTTTTAGATTAAAGAGACAAATCACTTGCAAATGCAGTAATCCAAGGGTGTCAAACGTATGGCCCGTGGGCCAAAACCGGCCCGACAGAGGTTTCAGGCCAGCCCAGCGAGATGACTCTGCAAAGTGTGAAAATTACAGAGAAGGCATTAAAGGTGCAGTGTGTAAGATTTGGTGACCTCGCGAGGTGAAGTTCTTCATCCTCACCCTTCTGAGCATGAAGGAGAACCTATGGTAGACTTCAGTTGTCATTCAAACTCCAACTATGTTGAGGATGTCCTCTCTGGGCTACTGTAAAAACATGGAGGCCCCCACAGAGAGGACACCCTCCTCATGTAAATATACATTAGAGGGCTCATTTACAGGTGATTATTTAGGGTGATTATAAAGGCATTAAAATCTCTGTATATACTGTAATTGTTTCGTAATATTTTTAGAAGAGACAAAAATGACTGGAATCTTACACACTGCACCTTTAAATGAACGTAAAATTACCTGGAGTTGGATGTTGGCCTTATTTGTTGCGATGTTCCCTCATGAACACAGACAGCTCCAGAGGGACTGTAGAGCAGCAGCAGCATTAATATATATATATAGAACATGAGGAACAACATGGAGAAGAACAGGAAGCCGGTGTTGTTGAAGACCTTGCTGATGCACAGGTGGGACATGACCCTGAGGTGAGTCAGCACCTTGAGAAAACAAGAAAAGAAAAAAATCAGCACAGTAAAAAAAAAAAAGAGAATCTTTTTTTCAAATAGAGTTTTGACAGTTTTACCGTGTCCCTGCCGATTGTGATGAAGGTTCGTTTGAAGAGGATGCGGAACTGTGTGAAACTACTGGTGGCAAAGCTGTGAAGGTCTGTAAAGGTCCAATCTGTAAAGATTCAAGAAACATTGGCATAAATAGATAATAAACTGAAATAATTGCAATATCATAAACCACTATGCAACTCAACCACTCGAACCCGGGCCAAAACTGGACTGCCAGAGGGTCCAACCTGGCGCACCAGATGACTTTGCAGAGTGGAAAAATTCTAGGAATTATAATGTAAATTATCATCATACAAGACATTAAATGCAAATTTCCAATGATAGCAACTGCTATTTCAAATTTGTCCTCAAGGGGTCGCATTCAACACAGCCAAGCAAGCAAACTGTTTCTGCTGGAACGGCTTGGGAACATTTCTGAAGCCTTGTTCACCTTGTTGTTACTATATGAGAATATACTGTACATATTACTACATTTTG
Organism: Chascanopsetta lugubris; assembly: GCA_016785325.1. NCBI lineage: Eukaryota > Metazoa > Chordata > Actinopteri > Pleuronectiformes > Bothidae > Chascanopsetta > Chascanopsetta lugubris. Next base: position 96,415 of record JAFBJT010105752.1, read on the forward strand.
AGCTATGATTTTACTGGTCCCGCCCACTTCAAATTGGGCTTTAGCTTTATGTGGCCCCTGAACTAAAATGAGTTTTACTCCCCTGCTGTAATCTAACAGGGACAACTACGGGTGCCGACAGATGGACAGCACATAAGGACGGGGGAAAACGTGCAGTTCACAGGGCGGCCACTTACTTGGCCACTGCAGAGCAGCGCTGCACCTCCGTGATGCTGTTCTCCACCTTCCCCAGGTGGGTGAGCAGCGCCGCCTCCTGCGGGGGGGCCTCCAGGTGACTCCTGACTCCAGCGCGTTTGCAGTCATCTTGGGAATTTGGAGAGGAATAAAAAAATCTAACCAAATACTATCATGAGTACATGTTCTACAAGCACTGGGGCTCCCCAGGGCTGTGTGCTCAGCCCAATGCTGTACACCCACGACTGCGCGCCAACCCGCAACAGCAACATCCTGGTGAAATTTGCGGATGACACTACCATGGTGGGGCTGATCCACGACAGTGATAAGACGGCCTACAGGGAGGAGGTCCTGAACCTCGCTGCCTGGTGCTCCCTCAACAATCTGGCACTCAACTCCTCAAAAACAAAGGAGTTGGTGCTAGACTTCAGGAGGAAGAAGGTGGAGCTTGCTCCTCTTCTCATCCGAGGGGACCTGGTAGAGAGTCAGTGACTTCAGGTTCCTGGGCACGTACATCTCTCGGGACCTCGCATGGGGCACCGACACCAATGCCCTTGTGAAAAAGGCACAGCAGCGGCTGTACTTTCTAAGGTCACTGAGGAGGGTCAACGTGTCCCGGGACCTGCTGTTGTCCTTCTACAGGTGCTCTGTAGAGAGCATCCTGACCCACAACATCCTGGTGTGGTTCAGGAGCAGCTCTCAGGCTGACAAGAAGGCCCTGGAAGGGGTCAGGAAGTCAGCACAGAGGACCATAGGGGTGCAGCGGTCCTCTCTGTCGGACCTCTACGTCACCAGGTGCCTGCGCAGGGCCACCAGCTTCACCCGTGACAGTTCACACCCGGGGCACAGCCTGTTCTCGCTGCTGCTCTCAGGGAAGAGGTACAGGTCCATCCAGGCTCGCACCTCCAGATTCACCAACACCTTCTATCCGAGTGTAATAAGTGTGGCTGAACACACAGTAGCTGTGTGTTCAGCCACACTTTCCGTGCAATATATTTATATTAGAGCCACTCTGCTGCACTGTGTACTGCGTGTATTGTACTGTATGCACATTGTACCACCTGCTCCTGCTGTAGATATGTTAGATGTATCCACAGATCCTATTTTATTTTTATTATTTTTAATTTTATTTTTTATAGACTTCATATTTAGGGTACCCCTGTTGTTTTCCCCCTTAGCACCACCAGAGTTGTCCTTCAATCTCGTTGTACATTGTGTATAATGACAATAAAGGCATTCTATTCTATTCTATTCTATTCTATAATCTTTCTGGTGACACAGACAGCTTTGTGGTCCCGAATAAAAAAGTATATCAACGATTACATTATCCACCTGAGAGCCCACATAATGTGGCATTTGGGGGCAGCAGAGGCTAAAGGGTTGGATTACATGTGTCAAACTGCAACATCATTTTATTTGGCCCATGAGAGCTCAAAGGCAACTGGTTGTCGAGAAATAAAAGTCTAAAACATACATTTCAGATGAACTCTAGTTAAATATATGTGCCCCTTTTTATGTGTAGCAATATATTCAGTGTGTTTACATTCTAACATTTATGCATGCAGGGGAACCTATGGTAGACTTCAGTTGTCATTAAAACTCAAAAGATGTTTAGTACGTCCACTCTGGGCTACTGTAAAAACACGGAGCCCCCTGTAGAAAGAACTCCCTCCTCATGTAAATACACATTAAAGAACTCATTTAATACTCAAATAAAAGAAAGAAAGAAGCTCAAACTATACTCACAGTCGATGTAGTGGACATAGAAGAGCTTTCTTAGTGACACTTCCTGAGTATTTCAGCCAGAGCTGTATGAAAAGCAGAGGGATTACATTTCAATCACATTGAACAATTCACAACATACATGATGATGGGTTCATTGATCTACGGTCTGACAGAAATCAAAGGACATTTGTGAGTTCTGGCTTCACGTGTGACTAACAGTTGTTGTAACTGCTTTGTGAACGGTGATATTGATTTAAAAGGTTTTACTATTTGAGAATTGCACAAAGAAAAATAAAGTTCTGAAAGGAAAAAAAAGGATTCTAATCATCAATAGATAAAGTAGATTAAAGTAAGTAAAATTCAAGTTCAAATTGTATTGATCATTTTAACAGTGAGGTTGATAATAATAATAATAATAATAATAATAATAATAATAATAATAATAATAATAATAATAATAATAATAATAATAATAATAATAATAATAATAATAATAATGATGATGATGATGATATCAATAATAATAATGATAGGAGCAGTCGTGTAAAAAAAGGGCCAGAGTGACACCAAAGAAAATTACACAAAGATTTAGGGTTAAAATATATACCCCTCTATAATGATCATACATAATATGACTGGTCAAAAAGGAATCAACCCTCAGCTTGGAGTGAAAAATCAGGACGGATCATTTTCTGGGCTACAATGATGCACAAGAGGTTTCACCACATCAGCCGAACAGTGCGGTTTAATGAAAAGCGATTCCGACCCTGACGCTGTGATGACGAGCAGGCTGCTTTCTGCAAGGTTGGACTGTGACGGTGGCTCATGACCTGTGAGGAGGGAGCGTGTGACTTTGATGTGTTACCATTTCTAACTTTGTCTGATCTGGCAGTGGGTCCTGGATCATGGTGCTGGATCCAGGATCAAGATGGACTTAAAACCATGGCTGCAACGTACCTGCACAAACTATCTGAGCTGCTGACCTATCCGATCTTTCTTAGTTCTTACTATAATGCTTCTTGGTTTCATGTTTGAATTTGTTTACAATGCAGTCTGGCTTTTTTTTAAAGAAAAAAACTCACAAAGTTGGACATGAATGACACACACACACTTTTTTTTCCATACAGACCATAATCCAACATCATTGCAGGGTCATAGCAACCCTGCAGCTTTGCTGCATACTTACAATTGTAAAATGTAGCGCCACCTGGTGGTCAATATAAAAGTTGAAAATTAAAAGCCAGTTATCCAAAATGATATCCTAACTTAAAGGATCGCATTTGTTTACGTTAGGGTCAATGAGGAATCAAAGAAGGCATTTCCAATGGTTGTCAATGGGGCATTTTTTGTCTGAAGGAACAAATGCGTCGGTTTTCACGTAGCCTAGCCACGCTATATTTAAGCTAATTTAAGAAACAGACAGGACCGTTCTAAAATTGTCTAAAAATGAGTAATATCTGGAAAAAGTGAGCTTCATGAGGTGATGTGAAACGATCACGTCTGTTGCTGTGGGTGGTGCATCAGTCAGGGGCGGCAGGAATCGCACCAGCAGCCACGTGGCAGCGCTGATGTCATGCCAGTTTAAATAGGAAGGGCGCCGAGCACGAGCGCGACCTTTGCCCGCCGCTCACAAAGGCTGCTTATTAGAACGACAGCTGGTGTCACTTTTTACACTTCCTTTGAGGTGAGGCCTCTAACTACTATCATGTAAGGAAAGTGTAGCCAGGGCGGGGACAGGACTTTTACAAGAATGTTGCATAATGTTGAAATTTTGAGCCCCCCCCCCCCACCCCCACGCCCCCCCGCCCCCAGCGTCTGTTCACATGCAAAAAGGAGAATTCACAGTGATGTACTTTCATCACCAGCAGCACACGGCTGCAGCCTCTGCGTGCAGGAATATTCTGATTGTAATCAAATCACTGTGCACAAGAGCACGCTGGCAGATGAGGAACACCAGAGGGGGAAAGTGGCATGAACACAGCTTCAACACTCTCAACCACAAACACTGCTGCTTTGACCTTATAAGGCTCATTGGGGGCCTGCGCTGAATTATTGAGATAGCCCCTTTTTTTTACACCTTGAGTCCAAGAAATGGAATCACAGTTAAGATTTTGAGGTCTCAAATATCATTATAATAAACAGAGGACGACACGTGCACAGGAAATGATCCTCTACCTGTGATGTCATCAGTGTAAAATGAAAAACCTTATGTAACCCTCTCCCGAAAGTGTTTCCACTCATTGTTACACGCGCTGTAAACAACAACACTCTTTCATTAAAGTCATCTCCATGAAAACAGAGAGAGATTGATGTCCCTTTATTAGCGCAATTACCCAGAGCAGCTTTAAAGTGTGTGTGTGGCTGCATTAAAGGTGCAGTGTGTGAGAGTTGGGGCAAATTTTTGTCACTTGTATCTGTCGAAATAGAATTAAAAAGCAATTAGATACTCTTTTCACCTAAATGTGTGACTGGCTTTTTTACATTACCCTAAAAAGAGGCCTTTAACATATTTACATTAGGAGCAGGTCCTCTCTCTGGGGGCCACCATGTGTTTACAATAACCCAAAGTGGACGTCCAAAACATATTTCCTAGCTTTCAGGACAACTGAAGTCTACCATAAGTTCTCCTGCAGGCTCAGGAGGGTATAAGGGTGAGTTCATGGCTACAACATGCAACTTCACCAGTAGATGTCACCAAATCTTACACTGTACCTTTAAAGGTGCATCAATCAATGAATAATGGTTTTTCATTTTTCATTGATGTACCTTTAAAGGTGCAGTGTGTACGATTTGGGCCATGTTTGTCGCTTCTATTGGTAGACATACTGACATTGTCACACTCCGTTCCCCTTAACTGAGCCCATGAATGCATATTTAAATGAGGAGCAGGTCCTCTCTACGGGGGGCGCCATGTTTTGACAGTAGCCCAGAGTGGACATACTAAACATCCTTCGAGCTCTGAAGACAACCGAGGGCTCCAGTACACCTGAGGTGTCTCCACCAGCCTGTGGTTAAAGACGTTGTGTAAGCGGGAGAGTGGGAGTGCACATCACGTCGGTGACATCCTCCCCAGTGACACCCTCTAATTACTCCGCAGTAAATATACAGATAAGGATCGACTTTTTTTGTTGTTGTTGTGACTTGCTGCCATTTCGAGATCTCTGTCACGGTAATTTGCGCTCGAGACAAAACACATTCCACGCTTGAAACCCAGCAGAGCACCTTGACCCCCCAGGGAGGAGGCGTCTGTGAAAAGGCTGCTGGGATCTGACGTGGAGCAGCAGCAGATACGGTGTCCAAACAAGTAGACAGTAGTTTATGTTAGTTCATGTGAGTATGCTAGTCCACACCGCCCCCCAAGGGGGCAACGCTGCACTGGCTGACCCGTGTGGGGGAGATGACGGACGCACAGACACTCGTGCTTGTTTTTGCATGTTCAGTGTTCTCCTCAGAGCTCTGGTGACACAGCAGCAAAGTCCATTTTACACACTGCACCTTTAAAGTCTCCAATGTAAAACACACCCAACCCTAGGATGATCTTACAAAAATGTAAACAAAATTCTCGGGTCCACCCACCGATTGGGATCCGACCCAACAGCGTAACGACTAATCCTCTGATTCAGTCCACTTCCCGACACCGTGATCCGTGTTAATCTGCTCAGCAGTATTTGTATCATCTTCCTCACTGTATGTGCAAACACAATGTCCTTGGCATCCAGACATGATGATAGAATAGATACATTACTCCATGACGTGCCTAAGTGCTCCTGAGCAAAATTACAAACAGTTGTAAATGTTAGACACATTCCTCTGTGGTAATTAGTGTCACCAGTGTTCCAGTCATTTGCACGTTTTGCAGAGGAGTCACTTGGAAAAACTTTCTACAGCTTTTCTGACCCAACTGCAGCTTAATTACACGTCTAGGGAAATGACTTCTGCTATTATCAATGACTTTTAATATCATCAATTAGAAGGAATATGACGAACACTGACAGCACAGTCACCATCTCTTGATAGTTGTTGGAATTGTTCACAGCAGTTTTCACACATTTGCTCTGCATGTGTGTGTGTGTGTGCGTGTGTGTGTGTGTGAAATCCTGGAGGAGCATGTTAATGTTGCTGCTGGTCTTTATCTGCTTCATATGTTCCTCATTTAAACTCAACATCGCATCTTGTTTTATGGGAACACTGTGTTTTGGATGTTAAACCTCCTGAAAAGTGTGACACCATAAATCACCGATGCACTCTCACAATGGAAAAAGGAGCGGGACTGAGCGTGGCCCGCTGGAGTCTGTACAGCCGCGTGTCAGCGTTGTGATTTATTTAATGGGAAGACGGGACTGTAAACGTCTTTAGAGCCGATAAGCGATAAACAAATCCTCCAATGGATTTTTTTGCATAAGAGGAGGCCCACTCCCAAGAAGAGCGCGACAATAAAAGAAAGGAAACACAGGCAGTGTCCAAAATCACCGACTGACTGAGAAACCTCGACTCATACTGCTGTATAGGAACTGAAGTCGGGGACTGTATGGAGCTCTCCTGCAGAGAGGAGAAAAATAGATTTGGTCAGAATAATTCAGATATTATCGATAAGTAAAATTGACAAACGGCTTGAGGGGTTGGTTCAAATGTGGAAATAAGGGTGTAGAACCAAATGTTCCGTGCAGACACAGAAGGCCCACTCATTGCAAGGTTATAACCGCATTTGGTATATAACTGTATACATTGGATTATTTATATACTTATCTATTTTTTCTTCTCCACACACTTGAATTGATTTGTTGTTTTTAATTGGGCTGTTGAAAATAAATTCAGCTTGACTTGATTTTGATTATAGTCCAAGATGTAGTATATTTATAGCAAAATTAGAAATAAATCAAAATACACATTGGATTTGATTAAATGAATCTTTACTCAGGCTACAACATAGGATCATGATCAATGTCAAGAAGAGGCTTAGCCGAAGGTCTTGACCCATGTTTATTAATTCAATTGTGCAAAAACTAAGCATTAAACTCAAATAATAATAAACAACATTCATTTCATTAAATTATTTTATCCAAAGCAACATACAACTGCAGAGAGATGGAGAGGCTGGTAATCGAACCCATGCCCTCATGCATTCAAAGCGCACATTCTTCCCCCGAACTTCACCCACCCACAATTGTGCAAAATGAATGTAGAAATGAACCAACAGTTGCATCTATTATCAAATATTTGTGAGGAGGATTTGGTGGCATCTAGTGGCGAAGTAACATATTGGAGAAAACCTTGTGTCCTTTTCAAAGTAAGAAGAAGAGCCTCTGATGGCCCTGAAGATAACGTAAAACACAAAAGGCCTCGCTGATGTAGATAGAGGTTGATTCTAAGAAACAATAACTCAAACTAGTTTTACTTTCACGTGACTAGAAAAAATGGACCCACCAAAATTCTTCACATTGTACCTTTACGTCAAAATACATATTAGAGGGAGGAGAGTGATAACTCATTGTACATGAACCTCATAATGAGGCCGTCAAATTGAAGCAATCATCGCCAACAAAGACTTGAAAATGCTATGTTGACCCATGGAAGACTCCTCAGGAACCTCCAGGGAACTTGCCCAGGGGTCAAAGGTCATCAGAGGTAGACACTTACCAGAACTAAGGAGAAACTAGGAGTGACTAATGGTTTGACTCAGACACTTGTCCCTGGGTGGGGTCATGAGATGGTCAGTGTTTCCATCGGTGTTTCCAGCTCTGGGGTGTCACGTTTCTGCTTATCAGAAAACCAATAACACACAACTGCGCACTCACCTACTTCTTCCATCCACGTCTGTCTTCGACCTTCACCGTCACATGAATCGGGTCAGGGGGTGGAGAGGAGCCGGGGTGACTGCATCGGAATTGAATGGCGTCGTGTTTTGATTGAAACGTGTTGTTGTTTTCCAGAGAATGCCGTCATCCAAGTTATTCCAGTCTGAGGAGATGGAAGTAGGCCACAAGTGCCGGAGTGTCGGAGCTGCTCAAAGGCCTCACGGCACATGTGCAGCGAGCGGCCGAGGACAGGCGGCTAACGGGATCCAGACTCGCCGGGTGTGAGGGTGCGGAGCCGTGAAATCTAAAAGTCGTCGGTGCAACGCCGACATTGTTGTTGCAGTGTGTAAGAGTTTGCTCGTATTTTTCCACTTTCCACAACAATAACTAGAAAACATTTTCGTGGATGTATAATCACCTGTTTCTATTTTTCTGTATTTACACGAGGAGCGGGTCCTCTCCATGGGGGCCGCCATGTTTTTACAGTCGTAAAAGTGGACTACGAAAGCTCTTTTGAGTTTGAATGACAACTGAAGTCGACCATAGCTTCTCCTGCATGTTCAGAAGTGTGAGGGTGAGGTGATGGATACAACATGCAGCTCCACCTCTAGATGTCACCAAATCCTACACACTGCACCTTTGATTATGTGGAAATGTCCCATAGTGGAAATGTTCCCTGAACTTCAGCTGCAGCACTGACACACCAGTCGACCTCATCTGGTGAGCGCCCTCAGCTCTGAGTAATCTCTACATCTGGGAACGTGCATGTAAACGTGCGTGAACACAGTACATTCACATTTTTGAATTTTTCATTCTAAAGCTGGAATTCCCCACGCATTCAGCTCCTCGACGGTGCAGCTGGCGGTTTGCTTTCCTTGGAGCGCGGTGGCTGCGGTTTGGAGGTGAGATTGCGCTCAGTGAGCAAAGCGTCAACTCTGGCTGCTGCCTCACACACTGCACACATGTACACGGCCTGTGTTGCTTAGCGATGGAGGACTTTGGTCGATACGATCTAAAACCTACGTCCACAAGACTAACAGCCACTTCGGACGGGCTTGTCCGGTCAGCAGGAGGAATCAGCGGGACACTGTGGGTTACCTGTTGGATGTATTGCCCCTATGGGGGCCGCCACGTTTTTACAGTAGCCCAGAGCGGACATACCAAACATCTAATGAGCTTTAATGACAACCGAGGGCCACCATACCTCCTGTATGCTGGAATGGGAGAGGCGAGGCGATGGATACAACAGCGTGTCACACACTGCACCTTTAACGTACATTTGACTTCTTAATATGATTTGTATCGGGGTTACAAAAGTGCAACAACATGAACATACCGCTGTAAAACCTGTGTATTATGAACATCTAATAGGACCAGGGCTTACGTATACACCGAGCAACTCGGTGATGATGAACATCTGTGAAATAGCCATGAATTTAAATTGTATACAACAAAGTATAACAGATCTACTTTTATTGTTATGTCTATGGAGTCCATGTTTAAGTCCTGGGCAGCAGACTGAAATGATATACAGAACCTATTGTGTAAAAACCTATGGGAGGCTCAGGTTTAATGTATATACAGTCCATAGTCAGTGCATATCATGTATTTATAGTTAGGATCTGTCAATGTGTCGGAGCAGGGGAGTTAAAGTTTGACAAAGTGGAAAAAAAGCTGAGAGTGCTGCTCGACAGCTCCATGTCTGCTCAAAAAAATCCAGCCTCAGACTATTTTGGTGAGGCCAGTGTGACCTTTGACCTTTGACCTCTAAACAACAATCGCCCCTTTCTTCCCGGTGAAAACGAATGAACATTTGCGTGAGGTAGATTTAGACCTTGACCTTTGACCTCTGACTGACCAAATCTGGGTGTTACGGCACATTTGCGATAAAGTCACGAGGCGGAGGTCACGGTGAACACTGACCTTTAAATCCAAATCCTGTCACTCATGATGCTTCATGGACATTTGTACTACAATGTATGAATTCCCTCAAGGCGTCCATTGGTGATTGTTTTCAACGAGTGAAAAAGTGAGGCCACTTTGACCTTTGGCTTTTGACCTACATTCTTTCAGTCTAATCCGCTGCCCCGACCTCAGTGTAATACAGAGGAAAACACAGCGGATGCTCACAGAGAAACAACAGGAACAAAACATCAAGCAAAAATCATTTGCCTCCACTCAGCCTTCAGCGTCAACAAGTGCCTTAGTCCTTGAAACGTTCAAACTCCCGCAAGGTAGGAAGTTACAAAATCGCTCAAGGGCAGAGGAAACGGCTACACACACAAGCTGACACCCACTCCATCACACACACACACACACACACACACACACATATACTGTATTCTATTCTTGTACGCTTTCTTTTGAGTAAGATCAGATGTGCCCGATAACTTATACGTTTCGTTCCCTGAAAACCAAGCTGCGACCCACCGACGAGTCCGATCGGAATGCAACCTCACCACCAGATGTCACCAAGTCTTACACACTGTGGCTTGAAGGCAAAAGCCGAACTTACACGGCTATCGAGTTTCGGGGGTTGCGTCCGCATTTGTAGCGACAGCGTTCGATTCCGATTCAGCACGGATGGTATGTGGCTCAAAGTGTCCCGCCTCGGACTCTCGTACGCCCATGAGTAAGGCGCGAGGCGGCTTGCTCGCCCTCACTCACACTGATGTGTCGACGCATGTGACGACAACGCTCGTCGCATGTGCGGCAGGTCCATGTGACTGCAGCCTGGGTAATGAGCGTGGGGTGTTTGAAGCGATATCAGTTGCACATTTACGTTACATGACGTGAATAAATATGAGTAAGGGCCCGAAGGTTAAGGCAGACTGAGTGGAAACATGTGTGTGCGCTGAATCCACATCAGATAGCTGAGTCCAGCTGCCCAGATCCAATTCATCATATATGTGGGAAAGCTCTGAGCTCCAGTGATAAAGACTTTTAGTGACGGTTCTCAAAGACAAACACACCCACACCCAGCCTGCGTTCCTGTGTACGGTCTGCGCACAGAATAGTATGTATCTGAATCGCGTGAAATTTAAAGGTGCAGTGTGTACGATTTCGGTCACTTTGGGCACTTGTACAAAAGATTACAAAACAATTACACGCTGACATTTTCATGGGTTTATAATCACCTACATGCATTATTATTTTTCTTCCATTCCCCTTAAATGAGCCCACGGATGTATATTTACACGAGGAGTGGGTCCTCTCTATGGGGGCCGCCGTGTTTCTTTCAGTAGGCCAGAGTGGACGTACACAACATCTATTGAGTTTTGATGACGACCGAAGTCGACCATAGGTTCCCCTGCAGGCTCAGAGTGGTAAAGGCGAGCTGAGGGATACAACGCGCAACTTCACCCCTCGGCACCTTTAACAGGGCCTGAATGTTTTCGTCCCCTCTGTGTTTCCATCGCGGTGCGCGAGCATGAGGCAGACGGTGGGCGTCTGCCAGCATCGGCCCATGATATCATGAGAAAGTCAGTGAGCCGTGCTGCGTGTTCCAGGGATCGAATGTATCCTCCTGTGCTCCCAATGGAAACAAAGGCCAGGGATATTTACACCGCATGCGGACGTGAGCTCCGGGCAGAGGGTGGTGCTGATTGGATCGCGTCGTTTCGGCGGGTATTCTTATTAGGTCACCGTTTGCGCGACTGAGAGCAATTCCGCACATGATTGGAGACCGAGTCTTTTTTATCAGTGTAATATTTGTGTGGGATCCTGGATGAATTATGGAACGAGCATGTGCCAAATCTTAAACTCCTCTCACATGCAACACTGCTTCTACTATAATGGCCTGACCTCTGTGAGTGATTCATGTGAGGAGGGTTCCCACAGACTTTCAGCAGCGTTTCACAAGAGCAGAGGAGTTTGTCCAGTGACACTTTGAAAGTGCACTCACAGCAAAAGTTCTACTATGAATGGGTTTTTCTCAGTTGAACGATTGAAAGAGCGGCCTAATGATCCATGTTTCTCTACTTAGATTGACCTACTTCTATATTGCAATTCACCGTTGACCCAATTTTGGCTTTGGTGTCGTTCCTAATAATTTGACAATTCAGCTACAAGCGGGAATGTTACGGTCCATCCAACACTCAGCCGAACCAGTCAGCAGTCACTCATCAAAGCAAGTAACAACAGACCACTATGGATTCACCCCAGCGCCCGTACACAAGTACACAATGGTGGAGGAAGTATTCAGTCAGTTTCCCAAAATAAAAGTACTACTAAGTTGACAAAGATATACAAGTAAAACTAAAGGTTCCACTTTAGCTTCACCCAACTAAAAGAAGATAAAGGTAGGAATAAAGGTAAATGTGTGTGTGTATGTGTGTGTGTGTGTGTGATAAAATAGCGCCCATCAACATCTAAGATAAGTCTTGCCATCACCCATTGAACTCCATGAAATTGCAGAGGTGCACACATGCACACACACCCGTGCACGCATGCACCCACACACACACACACACACACACACACACACACACACAAGCAGAAACTCTCTAATTACTCAAATCAAAACAATACAAACCTTTATTTCAGTACAATAAAAAATGTAATGGAACAGAAAAGACAGATATCAAGTATTTAACAAATTATCCAAATATAGAGCAAATACATAAAAACAAGTTATTTAACAAAATAAATAAAGTAAATGTACTTAGTGTTGTCCTACCATTGTATAAACACTGCATGGTGTGGTCACATGTGCACATTGTCCTTCTCCGTGTCTTTGGCCAGACTCTGCAGCAGCGACCTCTGAAAGGCCTCGTCACACGACTCTGGGATCAGAAACTCCAGCAGCAGGTCGCAGATGCAGTAGATCAGATGTCTGCACACAATGGCACAAGCACACTTAACACTTAAAGGTGCAGTGTGTAACATTTGGTGACATCCAGAGGTGAAGTTGCATGTTGCATCCTCACCCTTCTGAACATGCAGGAGAACCTACGGTAGCCCTCTGTTGTCAATAAAGTTCAAAAGAGGTTTTGTGCGGCCACTCTGGGCTACTGTACAAACATGGTTCTGCTCCTGATGTAAATATACATTCAAAGGCTCATTTAAGGGTCATAAATGACAAACATGCATTTGTAAAAAAATGGACAGATGTTACACACTTTGACACACTCACAATCATTCTAAATACAACAGGCGCCATTTTGGCCTTTGACTTTTAAATTGCACTGCGCAAGAACCCCTATTAAGTGGTGAGTCACTGCAGCGCTCTGAGCGCGCGTCCGGCTCCGTGGACGTGTATTTACTCGTCAGTGCGTCTGCTGACTCACTTGTTTATCTGATGGTCCTGCAGAGACTCCAGCATGGTCTCCAGGCTCAGTCTGTGCTTCTCGCTGCCCAGCATGTCGGTGACGAGCTCTGCGGACCAAAGAACGGACATGTTCAGACGACCCGAGCCGCATCGATGGGCCCCCGTTGCCCCGTCTGAGGGTAACGTGCGCTGCGGACCTGGGAGCAGCTGCACCAGACAGTTCACGCACTGCTCCTTGGTCTCTGCCCTCTCGGCCTCGCTGCGCTCCGGCCGCGGGTGAGCGGGCAGCGTGCCGCCGGGCCACACCGCCTCCTGCAGCACTTGGAGGTAAATCACCCAGCAGGGGGCACTGGTGAGGTGGGCGACTCCGACGTCCAACCATCTGAGACGAGAGTTAGCATTGAAAGGTGCAGGGCGTAAGATTTTGGTCATTTTGGTCACTTCTTAAAAAAAATTCAAAACGTTAACATAGTGACACTTTCATGGATTTATAATCACCTAAATACTTTATATATATTATATTTATATATATATTTATTGATATATCATATTTCTCCATTACCTTGAAATGAGCCCATTAATGTATATTTACATGAGGAGGGGGGTTGCCATGTTTTTCATCCTGTGCGGGTGGGCAATACCACTTCAGCGGGTCCTCTCTACGGGGGCCACCATGTTTTTACAGTAGCCCAGAGTGGACATACTAAACATCTTTTGAGTTTGAATGACAACTGAAGTCTACCATAGGTTCTCCTGCATGCTCAGCAGAGTGAGGGTGAGGTGAAGGATACTACATGCAACTTCACCTCTAGAGGTCACCAAACCTAACACACAGCACCTCTAAGACAATGATGAAAATGTGCAACCATGCGTGGCACAAACGAACCTACATACCTAAACGGACGAGTCTTTAAACATTGCAGGAGCATGAACAGTATATACTGACATGTTCAGTGAACCCGATAACTCCCAGAGGCCCGTGTCATGTCCAAATAAGGAGGCCAGAATAATCGGTTAGAGACGGCACAACAGCAGAGATTAGACGAGCAGTGTTCCCACAGACTAGTGTGTGGCAAAGGAAACCCAGCAGTAATTCTAGAGAGGTCTCTGTTTAAGGCTGCGTACACAAAGAGGCATAAACATTGCATTTAAAGGCAAAGATAATATTTTGAAAGGCAATCTGAGTGACTCTCACGAGGCATGTGTGCACCACAAGCCACTTAGTACCTCATAAAGCTGTCACTCCACATACAAAGGCAGCCAGGGTTGTGAAGGAGAACATAATTGAGTACCACAATGTGACCGCAACACAGCAACACAAATCTGCAGCCACACATTCTCATATGTACGTAGCATCTGGTGATACCACCCAACAAAGCTTTGAAATGCAGAGGGGCATTTTTTTGTTTTTGTTTTGAGTGGAGGTCAAATCTATTTTATTTTATTCTTTTTTTTAAATCTTATTCTATTTTATTTTATTATTCTTATTATCTTCATTTTCTATTTCTTTAATTTTCGTTTAGTTTCATTTCATCCAATTTTATTCTATTACACATCTTATCAATTTAGATTTGCCTTTTTTCTTTTCCTTATGCAGATTTATTACATTTATTTCGTTTACGTAATAAATATATATGAGATCATACATTTTTAGTTTCAATCGTTTTTTACGTCATTAGTTTTCACAATTCATCAATTTTATTCTTAGATTTTTTCCCATTGTTTTTTTTGATTTTCTACTTCTTTTATCATCTTTACGTGTACAGCGTGTCGGAACGACTTAATATTCATTATAAATAAAATTTGACTTTCATTACCGTACTTTTATAAAACAGATAAATGAATGAATCGGGGCTTTTTAAATTAAATGACACAAACGATGAAGGATATTTTGCTTGTGTTCGAATAACAACCCAGGAGCAGCTACCTCTCCATGAAGGTGCCAAAGAGCAGCCTGATGGTCTTCTGAATGTTCTCAGTGCACAACCAACTCCACTGGTCCTTCATCAGCAGACACAGGATGTCCAAAGCCACGTCTGCCATGGCTGTGTCTGCAAACAGAGGGTGAAGCACTCATGAAATTCAAAGTGAAGCACATCTGTGGTGCAGAGCGCCGAGCAGGACTCCTGCACACGTGGAGCTCTGCTGCGCCCCGGTGTCCACGCTGCCCACTGCAGGAACCTGTGCCGTGACTTTTCCCCGGAGTCTTCTGCTCCCCGTCCGTTTGCCCGCCGCTTCGTCTCGGAGCCTCTTTCTCACTCAGCCCACATAAGAGTCTTTCCTGCTCTGCCACAAAACTCTCCAGGCCCGACAGCGTCATTCCATTCAGGACCTGAGAGAGTGAGGGAGAGAGAACCATACCATCAGATGCAGCTTCATTCACAAAGCACTTTAAAACAACCATAAAGGGCCAAAGTGCTGTACAGAAAAAGACATCAAATGCACAGCACCATGCAGCGTAAAGTATCAACAAAACAGGTGAGAAAATCTAAAACATCAGTAAAGTCAAATAAAAGCAGAAATTTAAAAAAAATCAACTCTTTCAGTTCAAACCTTGCAGTTGAACAGTAATTGAGATCAAACTTGATTCAAATCAAATTCAAATGAAAATCAAAGCTATACCCAGAACCAAAGCCAACATGAAAAGGTGGGTTTTCAGGAACGACTTCAGGAAATGAAGAGGCCTGTCTAATGTGGAGAGGCAGATCATTCCACAGTTTTGGTGCCACCACAATAAAAGCACCGTCCCCTCTGAGCTTCAGCCTACTTTTCCACTCTTTCTCTCTCAGGAGCAGCAGATCAGCTGACCTGAGAGAGCGGGAAGGGGTTGAAGAGGCCCAGAGAGGTGGGGTGGGGCAAGACCATTTAGACGTTTAAAAAAACAAATAAAATCATTTCAAAACGGATCCTAAAGTTAACAGGCAACCAGCGCAGTGAGGCTGAAGCGGAGGTAACGTGCTCACGTCTACTCGTGCCCGGTAAAAGTCACGCGGCCCGAGCCGCAGAGGAGTCATTTACCCCGTAAGGGGCATCGCAGTAATCCAGGCAATTTGTAATCAAAACTGAATAAAGTCTGACTTGACAACCGACTTTATTTGGCTGCATCAAGCTTACGGTGGGCATCAATCTTGACCCCTGGATCCAAGATGGTCGACATACATAGTGAGTGGGCCGAGGTCTGTGGAGGGCGCTGCAGCAGTGCCGGCAAATCCCGTAACCTCTGTCTTCATGGGAAACCATGTTCACCTGGGTCAGGTTTATCAATGGGAGGTAATAATCAGAACGATACTCACAGTGCTGCCTTCGCTGAAGCAGTACGTCACTTTCGGATGTAGGTCGGGGATATTGAGAGCAGGGGAGATTTTGCTGGGGAACAGTCTCCTGAGGCAGGAAACACAAAACCACAGGATCCACGTGTGAATGCAACACAACAAGACACAGTGTACCAGCTCGGATTCCCGTTGTGTTGAGGTGAGTCGGTGAGAGGAGACGGTGAGTTTCAAAAGAAACCTCCAGAGACATGAGAGGATGCAGCTGAAAAAAACAGTTCTGCACTATTAGATTTATTTCATGCAAATCTGGCTCTGAGCTTTATTCCTGATGTGTTTCTGCAGACGTCGGATCATTTTACCTCAAACTGTGGAAAAAGGTGTTTGTCATGTCGGAGTTTGGCCGACGTTCCTCTCACCTGTACTTCCTGTTTTCCAAGGTCCTTCCGTCTGCGTCTGCGTCGAGCTCCTCGGAGGGACTGAGCGGCTCCGGATAAGGAAAGGCGGTTTTCAATGTGTCCAGAGCGTTTTCCATCATCTGGAATCGAAGGGTAGTAAATTACTTTTTTACTTTTTAAAACTTTTTTGTATGATGCCTACAAGTCCACTTTCTCATTATTTCTTACATACAACAGCAAAAAGAGGGGGGGGGGGTAAGAATAAATAAATACAAAAAAAATACAAAAATAAAATAAAATAAATGAAGTAAATTACTTTGAAGAAACAAACCCCCACATAGTTGTCCTTACGCTCAGTGCTATGCTAAGCTAAGTGTCTGCACTCAGCAAGCTGTGTAATGACTGCAATTACAAGAGATTATGTGTTTTAGATTGAGTCTAAATGACATATTTTAAATCAACCCTCATGGAACAAAAATACATTGACGACATATATTGAAAATTACTATGTAACATATTAGAAAATACATTTGAATATGTTTAAAGGGGCAACATATATCTGACGGTACACAATAGAATATATCTTTTTTCTCCAAGCATTTATCGCAGAATATACATCATGCAGACTGTGCAACTTACTATTGATGTATTAAACATTTGAACAGGAAGGAATGATGTACAATATATCTTCATATATTTTACGGTATATCGAAAGCAGCAATAATATGTACATTGCTCAATATGTAGAAAATGTATTTCTAAAGAAATATTTCAATACATGTAACAATAACACACATTTCTCATACAATACACGTTTTTGTAATATTCTATTATAAGGCGAAACATTGCAATTGTACAGTTATATTGATCAAATAATGAACAAAAACTAAAATGTCAATATATTGGTTCTGTATATTATGTATAAAAAATACATTGTTTTGTTCTGTGAGGGAACTGAAAACAGTTCAGTTCATATGACTGTCACTACAAAATATGTATAGTTATTAAAAGGTATTAAAGGTATAAAAAGGGGAAACGATGTAAATACAGAGATTACTGTACTTGTGCGCTTGTAATATGAAAAGTATTGCACGCCAAATTAAGCATGAAATGAGTGCTCATCTTTATTTGAACTCATTTTTTATGTACATTGCAAAAACATGGCAGCCCCCATTGAGAGGACCCCATCCTCATGTAAATATACATTCATGGGCTCATTTAAGGATAGTGGAGGAAAAATGGCGATTATGAGTTCATGAAATGATCAGAATGTCAATCTTACACACTGCACCTTTAAGTTTGAATTACATTTCATGTCTCACCTTATCAATTCTGGACTTTGAAGGTTTCCTTCCAAAATATGTGGAAGCGTCTGTGTTGAGAGCCAGGAACTCCTGCATGTCCTCGCTGTTGGCCGTCTCTGGGATGCTGCTGAGTTGCTAAAACAAAAAGAGGACAATGGAGAGTAAAGTTATGAAGATGATGATGATGATGATGATGATGATGATGATGATGATGATGATGATGCAGGTACTAACTTTAAGAAAAGTGTCCAGCTGGAGTTTTCGGGCCTCTACCCTGTCACTGTCTGCACTGCTGAACGGAAGATCTGGGAATAACTTCTTTGGACCTTTGACGTCTGCAAAAGCAAAACACTGACTTACAGGAATGTCTCTGACTCAAGAAGTTGAATGGAAAGAAATAAAGAATCATTTCTTACTCTTGATGAATTTCTTGACCTCAGGCTTCTCCTCCAGTCGTGTCTGCAGGTTGAGGAACTCGCTGTATCTGCGGTGGACAGTGTGGGAGGAGCCCGGTTCTGATTGGACCGCTGTGTCAAACTGTAAGTGGAGGAGAGAGAGAGTGTGAGCGTCCATGGAACACACGTCGGTTTATACCTGTCACACACCAACAGCTGCAGAACTGTCACTTTGACCGAGCGCCAGCGCCCTCTGCAGCCACTGGGGGTAACTGATTCTGATGGACTGTGAATGGGCGATTGTTTATCAACAGAGGCAAAACAAATTGTATGTAAATACACAATTGAATGGGGGATATTCATTGTAATTCTTAGCTGCCTGAACCAGAAGGTTTTATCTTATATATAGTAATTATATAATAACATAGTCATTATATAATATGTAAGTTTTTTGTTTTTCTTTACCAGATTTACAATTTTCCAGGAAAATATTTAAGTTAAACAGCCACATAGTATTCTATTAAAGGTCCAGTGTGTTTATTTATATAATTAATTAATTAATTGATTATATATATATATATATATATATATATATATATATATATATATATAAATACACATTATTTATGTTGTAGTTGTG
>JAFBJT010105752.1:116907-135028 GCA_016785325.1 Chascanopsetta lugubris
GTCAAGGAGGAGGTGGGGATCGAACCCCCGACCCTCTGGTCAGCGGACAGAGCCTCCCCAAAGGCCGCAGGAGTGTGTTACCTTGACGGTGTAGAGGGTGTAGGGATGTGCGCCGGTGCCGCGCTGCTCCTTCGCAGTGACTGTACCGGAGATCTGGGCATTGTGGATCAGCATCTGTGAGGTTTGACTGTTGACAGAGTCCAAGCTGTAGGAGTTCACTCTCCTCGGAGACGCGGTGGGGGACTTGTCCTGGGCCATGGCCGCCGGCCACTGCCAGTCCTCGGGCACCACCTTGGGCCCGAGACTTTTCAGAGGGCCGAAGCAGCCGAAGTCCTCGTCGTCCTTCAGAGGACTGACATTGCAGAAGTTGGTCGGAGGCCCGCAGTCGCAGAGTCCCCCCGTCAGGTCTCCCTCGGAGTCGGACGGCATCAGAGACTCCAGCGAGACGACGTTGGACTCCTGAGAGAAGTGAGGCGAGGTCAGGGGGCAGCACTTCACTTTGCAGGGGGTCAGCAAGCCGGCGTGGCAGCTCTCTAATGTGTCCAGGCTGAGCAGACTGCTCTGCGACGAGTCGTTGTCCCGCACGGAGCCGGGCTGATCGTCGAACTCCGACGAGCTCACGCTGGAGAGGCCCGCTGGCTCCGAGGAGGACAGGGACCTGCAGGTGGTCCAGGAGTCCCGCCGCGGGAGTTCACACGCGCGCAGCGCAGCCGTCGGCAGCTCGTCCATGTCCTGCGCTTCCCGGGAGCGGGCGAAAATGTCCACGATGGTTTGGTTCAGCCAGTCGGGGTCGGACACCTGGCCGATGAGCGGCAGCAGCACGTTGCACGTGATGAGTTCCGTCACCATGTAACCTCCGGTCCTCGTCTCCATCTGGGGGTACGGGACCAGCACGTGCAGCACGAGGTTCACCAGAGCTCTGGAGTAGCTGAGCTCGGTGCTGGCACTCGTCACAGCTGGGTGCGGGGAGTCCACTTCGCTGTAGAGCTTCCACAGGCCCATGGCCTCGCGGTGCGTGGCCTGGATCTGACGCGCCGCCATGTAGCTCTGCAGGTGACGGCCGTACAGCTCCAACAGCCGCTGCACCAGGGCCTTCCTGTCCAGCCGCCGCGCGCGCTCCTTCAGCGCCATCACCGACTCCAGCATGGAGTTGCGCACGGCGCGTTCGAACTCCCCCTCCACCTCCGGCATCAGGGTGCGGTACCACGACGACACGAAGTCGCGCACCGCTTTGTGCACGGCGTTGTCGATTTCGTGGTTCAGCCGCCACTCGTGCTCGGGCGAGGGCAGCGGCGGGTTCGCGGGGCCCAGCGGCAGGAAGTGCTCCAGGTGGAGGAGGCTGTTGGTGTCCAGCATGGCACGGGAGCCCAGCCAGCCCCCCAGCACCACCAGGAGGCTGGTGAAGACGCAGAGCAGCCAGACGTTGACCAGCAGGTGGAAGAGGACGAGCCAGGCCAGCAGAGCGCCCAGGCCCAGCAGCCTCCTCTGGCCCAGGACCTCGGACAAGGCCCAGTGGTCGGAGCTCTTAGAGGCCGGCATCACGCCGAGGGAGGACGGGGCCTGTTCACGAGGACAAGACAAGGGTGTACGATCTGGGGACGTCTAGTGGTGAAGCTGCATGTCGTACCCATCAGTTCACCCTCACCCCTCTGCGCATGGAGGAGAAGCTATGGAAGACTTCATTTGGCGTTAAAGTTCAAATGGGGTTTAGGTTGTCCACTCTGGGCTGCGTCCCCTGTAGAGGACCCGCGCTTCATGTAATAATACATTCATGGGCTCATTTAAGGGTATTGGGAAAAAAACAAAACAAACATTTAGGCGATTATAAATTCATGAAAACGTCAGTATGTAAATATTTTTAGAAGTGACAAAACTGACTACAATCGTAGATTGGAAAAGTTAAGATTTGGTTTATTTCCTTTACTTGATTTATTTCATTGTATTTCACTTTATTTCACTGTTTGACACCTGGCTGCTATAGTTTACTCCCCCACACGATGTCTGCGCAGGACTGACCCCACTACAGGTCTGTAGATCACTACAGACTAAAGTCACGTCATACTCCAATGATACAGAAACAACAAAGCAGCTGCTACATACAAATAGTTTTGTATGGGGATAATTAGAGGGTCTGTGTAATGACTAAAGGCTCAGTCTGTAAACTATTTGTCCTTTTTCACGCGGAGGACATTTCACAGTGAACCACACCAACGAGTAGCTCCACCGAGCACAGGGCTATGGATGCAGGAAGTGCTGATGCAGCTAAACAGCCATTGATCTTTGCACAAAACACATGTTGCTCCCATCACAACATTGTAACCGTGTCCCAACATGATCACAACACATGATGTCTCCACATGTCTCCGCCACAGAGACAGACATGTAGATATTACCTGACTTTTAGATCAGCAACACACACAAGACCAGCGACACGTCCTCCTCCTCCTCCTCTTCTTCCTGTGAGACATGGCTCTAATCCTCCAACTCAGATTATCAGGATGAGCTGGTCAAGATGGACACACACGCACACAGACACACACACAGACACACACACACACACACACACACACACACTCACAGGTGGACAGACAGGTTGCAATCATACTACGTGGAGACCTAGGAGCCAAGGGCCGAAAGAAGGACACATGTATTGATCATACATTTTCATGAAGAGACAGAGGGAGAGAGGGAGAGAGGGAGAGAGAGAGAGAGAGAGAGAGAGAGAGAAAGAGAGAGAGAGAGAGAGAGAGAGAGGATATGGAGGGAGTCGCAGCCATCTGTGGTTGGAATTCTCAAGTCTGCTGCTCCTCTGAAACCAACAAGCAAACATAAACAAACCGTGAATTTGTATGTGAACATCAATAAACACAAACATAAACGAAGACATTAGGAAAAAATGTGTGTATATTTTTTTTTTTCACACACACATGAGCTGTGACACAATGAACAATGTAACAGAATTTAAAATAATAGAATTAGGCATTAGTCTCTCACTCCCCCCCCCCTCTCTCTCTCACACACACACACGCACGCACGCACACAAGACTTCCTCACACACACACACACACACACACACACACACACACACACTCACTCTCACATTTTAAAGTCTGCCACAAACTTCGGTTTTGGTCTCCATCAGTCACGTGTGTTTCAGTGACAACTGTAGGTTGGGTGAGTTTTTTTCGAACTCGGTCACTTTATTCGATCGAGGTTTGAAGTAGCGCATATTTAGGGGCGTGGTCTGTTGACTGACACCCGAGCCGACCCGTTACATAACGCGGAGGCGCCGACCCACAGCTCCGCGCGTGTGTTCCGCCTCTTTTCCCGTATTTGAATGAGCCGCGAACCAAGGAGGCGGTTCGGTTCAGCAAGATGGCGACAAGGGCCACGCCCACAATTTGACACAAAACCACTCCGCGGAAACGTCACGGACGCCACGTCCGACTATATAAATAGTCCATGGCTGTTAGGTAACGCAGCAGCAGCAAGCGCAGCAGCAGCAGCAGCAGCAGCACCCTGGGTGTCACACAGCCTGGTCCGCCTCATCACTCTCTCCTGCCATGGCTCCTATCAGCACGGGTACGTTTTCTTTATCCCCATGAGTACACACATGTAGGCGCATGGACACAACGGCACATCCTCTATGAGCCGTCACGTGACGTTTCTGTGCTAAAGGTAGATTTAATGATATGTAACGTATGATGTTAAAGAGTCTGGTGAGGTGATGGAGCGGTGAACCTGACTCGGGACAGTTTGTTCTTCCTGCTGATGTGAGCCTGGCTTCTGCTTTTAATATCGCAAACCTATCGTGAATTAAGTTAATCGTAAATGATTTGTATTTATTCACATCAGGTGTTTTTCTTCACTCACACTTGAAGAGGCTGGTACACAGCCTGTAATGTGACGAGTGAAGCCCACGCATGGTGCAGCCGAGGGGGCGTGGTCAAATGTCGAATGTCATGCTCCTACCTGGAACATGCGGTCAAGGATGCGGTTTTTGACATAACAAGGACTAAACCACGCCCCCCCCCTCTCTTTTTTTTTTTTTGCACACTTGTGCAAACAGTAGAGTCAGTGGGAGTAAACAGGGCCCCACATGTGTGTGTTACTTTTCAGGAAGTGTGTTTATCATGTGACAGTGAACAGTTTGAAAACAAATCCCAGATCCCTCTGCCGGTGCCTCTCCCCCCACCAACATGGCCGCCGCAGAGCAGAGGTCAGATCCGGATTATCTGCATAAACGCACCCCAGTTTGAGAGGGGAGGGTCCCCAGTGTGAACAGAGGGATTTGAAACCATGGGGGATTAACACGGAGGGCAGTGGTAGAAGTATAGTAAAGTATGCACGAGCGGATTACCTTTAAATTTAAATTTGTTGTGAACTGGTGCTTACTTCAGAAACAATTACGGTTGTCATGGTAACAAGTGTGACTGATTGAGACCAAAACTGTAGTTTGTACCAGGCTTGAAACATGTTCCATTGATTCACCTCTAAAGTTTTAACATGGGAGTCTATAGGGATTGACTTGCTCTTGGAGACAGCCCCGAGTGGCCACCCTGTGAACTGCACTCCTGTATTGGCCTCATCCGTCAGCCCAGGAGGTTCTGGCTTGATTCTATATCACCAGTGTATCATTAAAGCTGTTACATAAGCACCTGTACATCCAATTACAGGACAAGATTACACAACCTAATATTGCCAAACTATAGTTATTGTATTTAAAGGTGCAGTGTGTAAGATTTCGGTCATTTTTGTAACTTCTAAAAAAGATTACAAAACAATTACATATTGACATGTTCATTAATTTATATTCACCTAAATCTTTTATTTTTTCCCATTGCCCTTAAATGAGCCCATTAATGTATATTTACATGAGGAGCGGGTCCTCTCCATGGGGCCGCCATGTTTCTACAGTAGCCCAGAGTCTACGTACTAAACATCTTTTGAATTTTAATGACAACTGAAGTCTACCATAGGTTCTCCTGCATGTTCAGGAGGGTGAGGTGATGGATACAACATGCAACTTCACCACTAGATGTCACCAAATCTTATACACTGCACCTTTAATGTGTTGACACAGCATGAAAGTGTGAGACCCATGTAATGTGTCTAAATTACAGGTGGAACCTCCTCACTGTGCTCACTTGTTGTTGCGAGTCCAGCTGCTGGTGCTGAAGTCAAATCTCAGGAGGTCGAGATTTGACTTTTGCTCTTTTAATTACAGGAATAACAGAAACAGCTGATCTTGTTAAAAGTCAAGTGCTCTGGCGTCTAAAGGCTGTGGTTGTAAGTACGAGCCCCTCGCAGCAGGTTCTCGCTGTTAAACTGAACTTTTATGTGCGCGCACATCGTGTTCATTGGCCTCTGTAAACACAGATTGCTGTCTCCATGATGAGACCGTAAACCTCACAGCACCACTGGCTTTGAACCAGTGAGATGCTCTGCACGTCTGAATCCACCAGACTCCGCCTCCCTTTATAAAAACGACACACCCAGGGGAGATCACATGACTGTTAGAACAATGCTGCGGGGAAAAGGTGCAGCATGAGACTGTTTGAAACAATAGCTGTCTCTTTACAGTCTGTGAGTGTGTGTGTGTGTGTGTGCAAAGGGTTATGCTCCATTCAAATACATCAGTAATATTCCTTAAAGGTGCAGTATGTAAGATTTCGGTCAACCTTTTACACTTCTATCTGTAGAAATAAAATTACAAAATAATTATATACAGACATTTTATGAAGGTATAATGACTTGTTCTTTTACAATACCCTTAAAAAGAGACCCTTTAATGTATATTTCAATCATGAGCGGGTTCTCCCTATGGGGGGCCGCCACGTGATTCACAATAGCTCAGAGTGGACGCACTAAACATCTTTTCAGCTTGAATGACAACAGAGGGCTCACCCACGTGCAACTTCAGCAGTAGATGTCACCAAATCCTACACACTGTACCTTTAATGTATGAGCGCCGTACATATGTACCTTCCTCCTAAATACGGTATGTTCCCTTTCAAACATTACATAAGCCTTCCTCCCTTGTGTTCCAGTCATACATGAAGTAAATCAGTTTAGTGCTGTCCACTCCCTCTCAGCCGAGGAGCCCACCGCCTATAATCTGAATCAGATGTCTGCGTGAACGCTGTGTTGGTCCCTGAGCTGCGCTCTGTGGAGGCCGTGTCAATAAAACCCAAGAGCAGAGTCACTCTGAATCACCCGTCCATGTTTACTCCCCCCGAGCAACCGATTTCAACAACGATGTACGGAGCTGACGCCCGCCTCCCCCAAACTACTCCACCATGGAATTACAAGTTTGATAACTGTATTCTCCATAGCAGTGATTCTCTAGTGGTGGGTCGCGACCGAGGGGCAACCTCCGTTGCAGGCGGATGAAGCACAATCGGAAGTGGAAAAAACTCGCAGTTCACACGGGTCGGCCACTGGGGGGCTGGCTCCAAAAGGGAGCGAATCCCCATAGACTCCCATGTTCAAACTTCAGAGGCGAATGAAACATGTTTAAAGTTTGGTACAAACTCCGATTTTGGTCTAAATCTGTCACATGTTTTCCCATGACAGCTGTATGGGGGGTGGGTTTTTTTCTTCGAATTCGCTTACTGTTATTCTATCGATGTTTGAAATGACACGAAATTAAGGGCGTGGCCTCCTGACTGACACACCTGACTGGCACGTACCGCAGACGAGGTGAAGGCACCAAGAGCCGAGCCGCAGCTCCGTGTGTCTTCCGCCTCTTTGCCCGTTTTTGAACGATCCAGGAGGGGTTCCGATTGGACAAGATGGCTACGAGGGACTCGCCCACCATTTGCTTGAATAAATGTATTATTTTCTTTCCATTACCCTTAAGTGAGCCCATTAATATAGATTTACACGAGGAGCGGGTCCTCTCTACCGGGGCCGCCATGTTTTTTCAGTAGCCCGGAGTGGACATATTAAACATCTTCTGAGTTTGAATAACAACTGAAGTCTACCACAGGTTCTCCTGCCTGTTCAGAAGGGTGAGGGTGAGGTGATGGATGCAACAGGAAACTTCAGACGTCACCAAATCTTACACCCTGCTCCTTTAAGCCTGAATTAGAAGCCTTAAAGGACAAGTATCTCATCTTAACTGCTCCATCAACAAAATTCACCCAACTAGGTAGTATTGTTTTGGTTTGTGTTTCTGGTAGAAAACCACAAGCCCGTCGAGAACGGGAACAGCACAGTGGAGGTTTCCTTCAAAAAGCAAATGAAGGGACTGGAGACGATTATTCCTTTGGTCCAGTCTGGCGAGGAGACACTAGAGCCCATGCCCACCACAGTGCAGGGCTCCATCCCCTTCTGGATCAATGGGAAGTTCCTGCGCAACGGCCCGGGCAAGTTTGAGTTCGGAAACACTCAGTGAGTTTGAACCTCCCGCTCACATCACAACGCAAAGAAAAAGAAAAACACGCGATTCGACCTTTTTGTACGTCACCACAGCTTCAACCACTGGTTCGACGGGATGGCGATGCTGCACCAGTTCAACATCAGCGGGGGTCGGGTGACCTACATGAGTCGCTTCCTGCACAGCGACGCCTACAAGAAGAACAGCGAGAGGAACCGCATCGTCATGTCGGAGTTCGGGACCATTGCCATGCCCGACCCCTGCAAGAACTTCTTCCTACGCTTCCTGTCCCGCTTCGAGAAGTTTGGTGAGTAGATGAAGAAAGACGTTGACTCCCCGCATGTTAATGATGCACTGACGAGAGAACACCTCTGAGTCAAGAGCCAAACAGCCTAAATAAATATGTTGTGTGCTTACAGCAATGAAGATAGATCATTTTTACATGTATTCTAATTTCTATACAAATATGAGTAAATGAGGCTTACACCAGGAGCTAATCTCATCATTTTTCCATGTAACGTCCTTAAACGTTCCACACCTGACTATTGGGCGATTACGTTTCATTTTGTGTAATGCTGACAAACTCTTAACCTCCAAGGTGAAGATGGCGGAGATATTAAAGGAGCAGGGTGGGAAATTTGAGGAGAGCGGTGAAGAGGATGAGAGCTCAGGACACACGTTTCCTGACACATGTGCCTGGTGTTGAGCCTCACAAGTATTTTGTTTACTCTGATAGTTACATAATCCTCTGCAGTGAGGAACCAGTGAGGCGGCCAAGGCATTCGCAGAATAGTTTGGTTGTGCAACTATGAGCTATAATCGTCAAGTGCACCAGTAGACATACACTGGAAGTACAAGTAAGTTACAGGTACTTTGTATTTACTTGTTGACCCGGAGGGTTGGATGAGAAGTACTAGAACTAGAAGTATTCCTATAGCTTCACGTGTTTTATGGTTGAAGTGCAAATTAAAACTGAAGCATTGTTTTATTCAAAGTTGATCAACCCGATACTTTTAACTATTCCTTAAAAAGTACACTTTTTAACTATTCCTTAAAAAGTACACTTTTTAACTATTCCTTAAAAAGTACACTTTTTAATTATTCCTTAAAAAGTACACTTTTTAAGTCCTAAGAAGTATGGAAAATTCTTATTAGAACAGGAGCACCACAATATGAGACTTACACATAAAATGAACTTGTATTATGTACTTGAACTTAACACTATTTATTACTTATTATTATTTAGGAAAGAAAAAATACTTTAGTATAGATTTTTTACTTTTTCAGAAATGTACAGATATTTTGTGTCATTTTGACACCAAAGATCACAAATGTAAATGAGTTTTCAACAGAAACGTTGCACTAATCCAGCAACATGTTGTGTCTTTGTTCCAGACCCCACGGATAATGCCAGTGTGAGCTTTGTGAAGTACAAAGGTGACTATTATGTCAGCACAGAGACCAACTACATGCACCGAGTCAGTCCAGAGAGTCTGGAAACACTGGAGAAGGTACCGACATCTGCCTCATGCAGCACTCAACACAGACACGCGTCACTGAAGGCATCATATGAACCTGTATTCATTTCAACATCATCAGCACTTATTGATTGGGTCATTCACCGCTTTGCTTCGTAGGTGGACTGGAGTAAGTTCATCGCAGTTAATGGAGCCACTGCTCATCCACACTACGACCCCAATGGCACCACCTACAACATGGGCAACTCCTATGGAAGCAAAGGTCGGTGCCACTGTCCACAAGAGCCACATTAAGATTAACACCCAATTCTTTTCACATAATCTCATAATCCAGTGATCATCAAATGATCAAGATCCGTTTGGCATATCGCCAAGTTCGACAATGCAAATGTTTACTTTACAGTTTTCTTGTGTTCATTTTGAGCCACATGCTCACTTACACTACTTTCCATGCCAATGTTACTGATGTAGCAGACGATTAAAGGTGCAGTGTGTAAGATTTGGTGACATCTAGTGGTGAAGTTACATGTTGTATCCATCACCTCACCCTTCTGAACATGCAGGAAAACCTATGGTCGACTTCAGTTGATATTAAAACTCAAAAGATGTTTAGTATGTCCACTCTGGGCTACTGTAAAAACATGGCAGCCCGCGTAGAGAGGACCCGCTCCTCATGTAAATATACATTAATGGGCTCGTTTAAGGGTAGTGGGGGAAAAACAACAACATTTAAGTGATTATAAATTCACAGAAATGTCAGGATGCAATTGTTTTGTAAATGTTCTAGAAGTGGCAAGATTGACCCAAATCTTACACACTGCACCTTTAAAGATGCTGCCTGTAAGATTTATTGTAGATTCATAGGCAGAAATGGCTGATGAAGTCATCATGTGGTGACGTCAGTGTGAGGGCAGAATCACTTCTATGAACAAAGTGTTGATTTCATTACTGCAGAGTGAGACCTTTATATTTACATCAGTGGTGTCCAACTCATTTTACTGCAGGGGCCACACAGAGCCCAGTTTGATCTCAAGTGGGCGGGACCACCTTTAGAAAATGTTCACATCATGACTGAACCAACAGAATGAACTAGTGGCACAGGCTCCGCCCAGTGTCCAGGTCCAGATGTCACCAAATGTTACACACTGCACCTTTAAGGAAAAACAGTCAAACATGAAATGTGTTCAAATAACATTATGTTTCAGGAGCTCTGTACAACATCATCATGGTCCCACCTGAGAGGACGGATCCCACCGACACGCTTCAAGGAGCCAAAGTGCTCTGTTCCATCGTGCCCACACACAAGTCCAGCCCCTCCTACTATCACAGCTTTGGTGAGTCAGCACTTCTGGTTCGAACTTCACATCTACCCCACACGTTGGCCGCGAAGCACATCGATGACTTCATGTTAAGCTCCTCTTACTTCCAGCCATGTCGAAGAACTACGTGGTGTTCATCGAGCAGCCCATCAAAATGAACCTGCTGAAGATCGTGACCAGTAAGTTAAGGGGGCGGGCCCTCAACGACGGCATCTACTGGGACCCCAACCAGGAAACTGTGTTCCATGTTGTTGACAAGCACACGGGCAAGGTGAGACGAGAGCAGGGCTTGGAGGCGAGGAGGCAAGAGACTCACCTTTCGGGTGCCGGGGAGGTGTGATGGTGCCATTCTGTCGCCGCAGGTCAGCCCGGTGAAGTACCACGCCCGAGCCATGGCCACCTTCCATCAGATCAACGCCTTCGAGGAGGACGGCTTCCTGGTGATGGACCTGTGCAGCTCCGACAACGGCGAGGCCATCAACAACTACCTCATCCAGAACCTACGCAAGACGGGAGATGCACTCGATGAGGTGGGAGTTTAACCATACCTTGTATGACTCAGCGTTTTTTTTTCTCTCTTTGCTGTAATGGCTATCAGAGTGCGGCGCCGTCGTAGAATAAACAACAGAGCAACATCTGCTTTTAGTTCTCTTAAAGGTGCAGTGTGTACGATTTGGTGACACCTCGAGGTGAAGTGGCATGTTGTATCCATCACCTCTCGCACACCTTTCTGAGCATGCAGATGTTTAGTCCGTCCACTCGACTACTGTAAAAACATGGCGGCCTCCACAGAGAGGACCCCCTCCTCATGTAAATATACAATAATGGGCTCATTCAAGGGTAAGATAAGGGTGATTATAAATTCATGAAAATGCCAGTATTTCATTGTTTTGTAATCTTTTTTTGAAGTGACAAAAATGACCAAAATCTTGCACACTGCTCCTTTAACATGTCATAATATGTCCCCTCCCAGGTCTACAACACTGTGTACAACAACTACCCCCGGCGTTTCGTTTTGCCCTTGAACGTGACGAGCGACACGCCCACAGACCAGAACCTGAACACGCGAGCCGACAGCGAAGCCACGTGTGTCAAAGTCAGCGAGAACAAGGTGAGCAGGCGACCTACAGTTCTACATTTCACCCTTTATAAAAATGTCTCACTAACCACAGTGATCATTCCTTTTGTTATTAGGTGTTCTGCCAGTTCGAGGATCTCCATGGCGAGGACCTTGTCGACTACGGTGGCCTGGAGTTCCCCCAGATCAACTATGAAAGGTTCAACACGCGGCCGTACCGCTATTTCTACGGCTGCGGGTTCAGACACATGGTGGGAGACTCTCTGATCAAGATGGACCTGAAGGACAAGACATTCAAGGTGTGTGTGTGTGTGTGTGTTTGTGTGTGTGTGTGTGTGTGTGTGTGTGTGTGGTGTATGGTTAATGATGCATATTGTATGGTTAATTATGAACATAAGATTTGGTGACCTCTAGAGGGGAAGTTGCATGTTGTATCCATCACCTCACCTATGGTCGACTTCAGTTGTCATTAAAAGTCAAAAGATGTTGAGTACGTTCACTTTTACTACTGTAAAAACATGGTGGCCCCCATAGAGAGGACCCCCTCCTAATGTTAATATATATATATATATTTTAGGGTAATGGGGAAAAAATAAGAATAATAAGATTATAAATGTATGAAATTGTCAGTATGTAATTGTTTTATATTTTTAGAGGTGAGAAAATGATCAAAATATCTCATACAGCACCTTTAAAGTAAAAGGGTTGGGCCAGACTGTCCTTTCACAGGTGGCCAGTAGGTGATGCTGTGCCATGCCTTTACCTCACTCCACTGTGCCTCATTCACTCCTATTGAGTTTCCTTGTGGGATGAATTGCACAGTTTGCTCATGCAGGTGATGTTGGTTTGGGGGAAGTCACTGTGTCACAATGACCAGCAGGTGGTGCTGTGCAGAGGAGAAACCGTAATCCCCAATGCAGTCAATTCAGTTCATACACAGAGTATAACAGCTTGAGGAATTTAGACAAAGATCGGTGGTTTAAGCAGTCGCCTTTGGAAGTAGAGGTCACTGGTTCAAATCCCACTCGGACCCTGTTGCAGTATCACTGGCCCTGACACTGATGCCCCCCTAAAAAAGGCCATATGGGTACTGGTAGAAATACCCCGCCACCCAGGACACTGGATGGTAGAAGATGACATATACAACAAAGATGATGATGATGATGATGTGTGTGTGTGTGTGTGTGTGTGTGTGTGTGTGTGTGTGTGTGTGTGTGTGTGTGTGTGTGTGTGTGTGTGTGTGTGTGTGTGTGTGTGTGTCACAGGTATGGGAAAAGAAGGGTTGCTACCCATCAGAGCCCATGTTTGTGCCGTCACCTGATGCCGTGGATGAAGATGATGGAGTCATCCTCTCTGTGGTTCTCACCCCATCACAGGTAAGGATGGTGCAACATCTGTAGAAGAAGACACGTTTCTGATCAATATAAAAGGCTCATTTTGGAGAAGTGCAATACAGATTCATGCTGTAATTCTCTCGGTTTGTGAATAATAATAATAATAATAATAATAATAATAATACTCTCTGTCTGACTTTCCTCTTTAGGATAGAGGAACGTTCCTCCTGGTTTTGGATGCCAAGACATTCGAAGAGCTGGGAAGAGCCAATGTGCCTGTTAACATGCCTTATGGCTTCCATGGAACCTTTGATGCCACTTTGTAGATCTAATCATGATACTTCAGGATTTCATACATGATGTCATATAAAGTATGTTAATCACGCACTGCATGTTATGTCTACGGATATTAAACCTGTTATATTGAGGTTGAAGGACGATCCGACCATAATATCACACAACTGTCCACTGGGCATTTTCCTTAGTATTATTTTTGTACCTTTATATTAGCTGAAGTATTTTTTATAAACTATACTTGTCTCCAAATACTCAACTCTGTGGAGATACAAAGTTGTGCCTTTTCTCTGCTTGAGATTTGCCAAAGGTTCATTCAAATTCACTTGAATTGCGTTTATATTTTTGATAGAAAACTGAAATCAAATATGAAAAATAATGTTTAAATGTAATTTTGTTATTTTTGACACATAAGATTGTTATTTGTTGAAACGTAACCACTTTATTTTGAACACTTCAACAACAAAACAAAGTTGATGTTCAATTCTGGATTAAAAGTAGAGTCATATTCTAAATCCAGATCGTTGCATTTTTTAAACAATAATGCTTCAATATTTGCAATTCAGACATATCTCAAGTTCTTGATCTTATATGTTTATTTCTATTGTGCGATCAAACTTTTACAAGCTTCAAATCCACAATGCTGCTCATATGATGATTTAAAATGAATTTTGTATTCAGTATTTTTCCAGTAATTTTCAGAACTGTGTAAACAAGGGAAAAGCTGTGGTATGAGATAGTTTTTCTTCCACTCCTTTTTAAAAATGTTTGTTAATTAGTAGTAGGTTTTGCTTTATATTCAATTAGTTTTCTTCATTAACATTTCAATTTCATTCCAGACTGTGAATTTTCACTGTTAATGTAAGTGATTAATGTATTTTCTCTTGTACACTGTCTAAAATGATTTCTTAACATTCCTAATGTTGTTTATCACATAATCTCAACACTGACGAAGGAGACAATTAAATGTATCTGCCACAAAGGCTGTGTCACTGTCTCGTTCTTTTACATGGAAGAGTTACCTCTTTATTTGAAATGACAATATTTGATTTTTCTTAAATGTAATTTCATTTCTATAATTATCCTCCACAGGTTTATGATAAATCAAATCAAGTTTTAATCATACAGCCTGCATTCACAAATCAGAGTTTGCCTCACAGGGCTTCACAGGGTGGGTAACATCCTCTGTCCTTAGACCCTCAGCAAGGGTCAGGGAAAACTATTGGGGGGAAAAACCCTTTTAACAGGGGAACAAAGAAAAGGTAGAAACCTTAGGGAGAGTCAGAGGTGAGGGATCCACTCCCAGGACGGACAGACGAGCAATAGATGTTACACAGAATGTTCAATAACAATACACACATTATAAATGTGAATGTTTAAATGTTTAAGTCCGTCTTGATCTCTGGGTTCATCAGGGTTCGTCCGCGTGCCCAGGACCAACTGCCAGATCGGTCATGGCTCCGGACTTTGGGATGCCGCTGTCCTCGTCACCGTCTTGGCTTCGTCCCGTTCACCAACAGCAGCATAAGTGGAAAACATGAGTGCATTAACATGTGGTGCAAATAAAAGCCCATGGTTCCTCGGAGTCGAGCAGGGGACTAGGCGAAGAATCAAGAAGTAAAAGGTTCTGGGTTCATCCATGTCTGAATGTCTTTCAGACAATCCTGGAGTTTAATCGAATGGTTTGGGTCATCAGGGTTTGTACGAATAAAAGTCACGTTTCACATTTTATTTTACAATAATAAAGTTTCTTTCTTAGTGCTCAATATCATATTTTTAAAGCAATACTTTGACCAGTTTCACTGGCACATATGCAGAATTGCTCCATTTCAAAATATTTTGAAATATTAACAAAGGCCAAAAAAAGTCCAAAAAAATAAAGCGAGAGTTGAATTAAGAGAATATAGATAGATCATAAAATGAAAAAATGAAAATGTATAATTAAGTATTCAAAAAGTTCTTCAAAAAGTATGCATTCAAATGATATTCACTGGATTCAAAGGTTCCAAAATGGGGTCATTTTAAACTACAATAACCAGCACTGTATACAGGGAGAAGTTCACACATCGTCCACTGGAGGGAAGCACATGATGGAGTTAACGGGTAAGTTCCTGGGAGTGAATCTGCACAGTCAGGACCACCTGACCAGGACTTGTAGATACGAAAAATCCCAAAAGTCAAAATAAGTAAATAGATAAGAAAGAAGACAGGAGCATGTCTGTGTCTGCTGTGGAGCAGTGGAGCAGTGGAGCAGTGGACGGTACAGTCGTGCCTTCGTGAGCCACAACAACTCGACATGACCGTGCTGCACTCACACACTTTTATTGTGGCCTTTGTGAGACAGCAGCTCGATTCTCTCAACTGTACCAATCCTCACGCACCCGGTCTGTGGCTCCACAAGTGTCAGAGGCTGCAGTAACATCTCTGCGGAAGGAAGGCGGGCTGAACACGGCCACGGCGGCCTATAAGAGGGATCGAACTTGTGACCCCCCCGCCCCCGACAATGGGACAGTCTGTAACCGCCAGCCCACCCTGGCTCGTCAAACACAGCAGAGGCCTGGCATTGAACCTCAGACGGGCCGTTTCCAAGTCTGTGACCCTGACAATCGCGTTTATAGGACACTTGAGACAGAGAGACTCCGCCGGGAGGGACGTGAAAGGACGAGACGCACCAGAACAAGGGACGGAACACCTTGGACACAAAACATGAAAAAGACTGGGAATAGATCAAAATGGAGACAGTGGATTAAAGCAGAAGACAAAGTGCAGCCTTGCCATCACACTTATTGGGCTGCGTGTGTGGCCGCGGAACAGATGCACATTTCCATTGAGGAGTGAACAAAAGAGAGAAGAAGAAAAGAAGAAGAAGAAGAAGAAGAAGAAAAAAACTCCTCCCTGTGTGTTGCTGACTGAAGGTCAAAGACACAGGAACTCTCAAAGTGAATCCGTAGTCAGGTTATGAGTTTGAGTTTTTGGAAGCGCTTTCAAAGTGGAGGGCATGCATCACATGTGGTTCTTGATGTGAGTGAACAAATACAAATAGGATTTTCAAAAATAGGATTGACTCTTTTTCTCTACTCTAACTTGTGGCCTGTGGGATGATTGTCCAACAATAAAAGTCTAAAGCAGACACTGCCCATGAACTCTAGTCAATTACACATGCCGCTTTTTATGTGTAGCGATATCTTCAGTGTATTTAAAGGTGTAACATGTGTGGAAATGCATGTATGATATTTGTAACATGAATAAATGATATATTAATAAATAATAATCAAGTATGAGAACAGCAGAGCTCATTTGTAGGTAGATTTGAATCATCTATAAAACCATCACCACAATCTCTTATACACTTTGTTCAGGTTGTATTTCAGACCCCAACACGGTTTCTATATGTGGAATGGTTAAAGGTTCTCAGTAGGGAACACAAATGAGTAGATTATGTTATTTGGTGCTTTTATAGATAATCAATCGTATTATGTTTTTCATGTTAATTGTCCATCCATCCGCTTTCCTTCAAACGAATCAAAATTGAATCAAATCAAACTGCAAACACAAGAAACGATCCAGAAATCGTACAGAAACGAACAATGTTGCCAACACTGAACCCTGAGGAACTCCACAGGTAATGTTCAGTCAAACGTAGGTTTGTATGTCGATGCTCTCCTTCTTTTACCCACAGACTGAAGATAAAGATGGACGTAGCATCCATGACGTCACCCATGAGAGTGCCCATGCCTCACTCCTCCTACTTCCTGGTTCATCCGAAAACGGGCAAAGAGGCGGAGCACAGATGGAGCTGAGGTGGACCCGTGGTCCCGTTGGCGCCCAGGTGTCACTACAAAGGCCACACCCTTAATTATGCACAATTTGAAACCTCAAAAAAGTAGAGATAAGCGAGTTACCACTTTAACATGGGAGTCTAGGGGAGTTGACTCACTTTTGGAGTCGGCCTCAAGTGGCCACTCGGTGAACTGCACGTTTTTCCACTAAAGTACTGGACTTATCCGTCAGCCTCGGAGGTCGGAGCTTTGTTCAATCCCCCCAAAAAATATGATTCACTATTATTAATTTATTATACACTATTTAAAGAGTCAGTGATGTCACAGCACTCGTTCATGCCTTCATGCTGGCTCTGTGAAGACACTGTTGTTGGATCTACTGAAGCAGTCAGCGGTGTCCCGGGTCAGCAGCAGCGATTCTGCTCTGCCAGGATGATGTGATGACTGTTTCTCATCAGCATCACAATCAGACACACAACATTTATTTTTAGTGTGTTTGGTGATATGAATAGCTCTGAATGCTGCTGCTGCTGCTGCTGCTGCTGCTGCTGCTCCCTGTGTGATTCCAAGAGACGTTTGAAGTCACACAACAGGGAGAACATCTGTACTGAACATCTGTACTGTCTTCATCGCCGCCACTATACTGTTAAAACACAGTTTATCATGTTGTTGTGAAACAGTAATACTCTGTGTGCACAATACTCCGGCTTTTCACTGGAGGGAGTAAAGGATGGTTTCGACTGGAACAGACGACACTGCTTCTTTCTCATTTTTATACCCAGCAAACACTGGGAAATCGATTTTCTACATATGCTACATGTGTGACATGACATTAACCTCCTCCATGTTGACAGTTGGGACCTGAACCACATCCAAAAAAAAGGCAAAGTTAAGTTCGTTCCCTACTTCAAATACTGTGAAATCAAATTTTTGTAACAACTCAACATCAATGTCCCATCCACCAACAAGGTGGAATCATCACACAGCCAGCGAGACCAATTCCACAGAGCTTTCACGGCATCCATCCATTATCACAGTCGAATTTAAAGGTGCAGTATGCAAGATTTTTCAATTCTAAAAATATAATAAAACACTTTGATGCAGGCATTTTCATGAATTTATAATTGTATTTATTTTCTCCATTTCTCTTAAATGAGCCCATTCATGTATATTTACATGAGGGAGGAGTGGGTCCTCTCTACTTGGGCCGCCATGTTTTTACAGTAGCCCAGAGTGGACATAATAAACAGCTGCTGAGTTTGAATGACAAGTGAAGTCTGGGTTCTCCTGTATGATCTGAAGGGTGAGGTGAAGGATACAACCTCTAGATGTCACCTTTGTCTTTGTATTGCATTCTCCTGGTAATTATTCAGAAGTGAGGAATCTTCCCATTTCCTGCTGTGTGTGTGTGTGTGTGTGTGTGTGTGTGTGTGTGTGTGTGTGTGTGTATTTTCTATG